>OW240914.1:160014913-160160568 GCA_933207985.1 Pelobates cultripes | reverse complement strand
TGACCGCGCAGTGCCTCAAATTTAATGTGATCTGTGAGTAGGGTAAACGGTTGTCCATACAAGTAGGTTGCAGCTTTTTGAGGGCCCACACCACCGCCATGCACTCCTTTTCAATGGCAGTGAATATACTTCGCTGTGCAAAAGTTTACGGCTTAGATAAAATCAATGCCGTGTACACGTCCACTGATAGGAGACGCGGAAGGTATTAAACTGATCAGAACAATACTAAACACACCACTCCTTTTTTTTGGTGAGGCTTTACAGGACAGAGTGCTTCTCCACGGGACATGTTAACTCACGGGCAGCTGGCTCATCAAGGAACCACAGCAGCTTTCCATGTACAGGTAAGACACGTGCAGCCGGTAAGGGTTCAGGCTCTTCTTCCTGGAGGATACGCTGCAAGCCTGTTGAACGAGGTGACCTTGCTCGGGTCCCAGGTGTACGGTTCCTAAAATGGCTGCCATATACACGTCCACTGATAGGAGATGCGGAAGGTATTAAACTGATCAGCGCTGAAAAGCATTTCTCACACTAACAACAAAATATATTTTTAACATTCTCTCCACTTTGAACGAAATGACGTTTGGGAAGAGATTAACATAATTAAACACAGGCAGTAAAAATACAGTTTTTAGCCATACACTGTAACTTTAAAACTACACATCCCATCTTCATAATTACATATTTGGAATCAGCACACTTAAAACATAAACATAACCAAAAATCAGCCAAATCCATCCAGGGTTAAAAAGTTAGCTGGAGGTCCCTTTATGACCGACCGCAAGCACATTTTCCTGCCCAAAACAGTTCCATAGATTTGGGCTGTGAGGTCGGTCTATTTCAGGCTGAAAAAACGACTAAGTCCCATCGCGAATGGGACTTAGTCTCTGCAGCTGAAATAAGGCTGAAAAAAACGGCTGAAAAAAAGACTAAGTCCCATCGCCGAATGGGACTTAGTCTCTGCAGCTGAAATAAGGCTGAAAAAACGGCTGAAAAAAAGACTAAGTCCCATCGCCGAATGGGACTTAGTCTCTGCAGCTGAAATAATTTCCCATTTACTGAACCAAGTGGGAAATAGCAGGCAGGCACAAAGGGTTTGCACCAGGTCTGGGGACACAGGGGACACCGTCTTAAAGGGGCCGTGTCCCCAACAAGTCTGGGGACACGGCCTTAAAGGGGCAGTGTCCCAATCTTCCTGATGTCCCAAAAAAGGTGTTTAAAGGGCCAGCACCAGTCACATAAAGAGTCCATAAGCCCCAATATGCCCACCGACAGTCTTAAAGGGCCATACACACCAAATAAAAGTGCATACATTTTCACAATCTCCCAGGGCCATAGTCATGCGGGAGGAGGCTGGCAAATAGGCTTCTCCACAACCCAGGGAAGCAGGGCAATTTGCCATTTAAAGGGCCCGTTACAAATAGCAGTTTGTAACAAGGTGTCAATCCATATCTGCCAAGTGACCCGATGTAGGGGGAACAGTCCCTATTCTGCTCTGTGTCAGTGTGTACCAGGGAACCTTAGGACAGGTGTCAATCCATATCTGCTAAGTGACCCGATGTAGGGGGAACAGTCCCTATTCTGCTCTGTGTCAGTGTGTATCAGGGATCCTTAGGACAGGTGTCAATCCATATCTGCCAAGTGACCCTATGTAGGGAGACCAGTCTCTATTCTGCTCTGTGTCCGTGTGCATCAGGGGCTCTGAGGACAGGTGTCAATCCATATGTCAAGGTGTCAACATGTCATATGTCAGGTGTCAATCCATATTGATTGTGATTTAGGAATGTTAGGTGATTTCTGCCCTTTATGGATTAAAATCAGACTCTGTATCAACTGTGTAATTTTCCATGGGAGTTTTGCCATGGATCCCCCTCCGGCATGCCACAGTCCAGGTGTTAGTCCCCTTGAAACAACGTTTCCATCCCTATTGTGGCCAGAAAGAGTCCTTGTTTGTTTTAAAATTCGCCTCCCCATTGAAGTCAATGGCGTTTCGGGCGGTTCGCCGGTTCGTGAACATTTGCGGAAGTTCGCATTCGCCGTTCGCGAACTGAAAATTTCGGGTTCGCGACATCACTACCACCTGGATATTTTAGACAGTATAAATGCAAATAACCATATATGAACTATATGAAAAAATACAGAGATCAAATAAATACAAGCCTTGTAAGGGTAGTTCCTATGCCACCTTATATAAGTATGGGAAGGATGTGGTATGGCAATAGATATAGAATATCAAAAATAAAAAAGCTTTATTGTAAACTTGTCAGAAAATACCTATACCATCAGACCTCCATCAGACTATTAGAAGCAAAAATACAGGTAAGGTAATCACCCTAAGGCTGAATTAAATGCAAATTAGATAAAGCTAAAAAAAGCCATTTTTGTCATGAGTTTTGTAGCGGTCACCCCGATAGTGTAAAGGGTTTTCGCCACCATGAGAGATGTCCTTTCTCCCCTGCAGTGAGAGGGAGGCTGTAGAGCAGAGCAGGAAGAGCTAGTGATTATAATGCTCCAAAGAGCTATCCCAAGAGCAGGGGTTATCGCTGGTATCGCTTTTCCCAACAAGCACGAGACGAGGCTCTTTGTTGAGGGTAAATCAGGAACTGAAGGTTTAATGGGGCACACTGGCCTTTTATACAATTTTTCCAACAAGGTTGCCACCCACAGGGAGACAAGATCAACAAGCCAATAAAAACAGAGTTTTACATTCAGTCACTTCCATACAGTGTGCGCAATCTCTCCCCTCTGTTTGGGAGATAATTGAGTTAATTACTGTATCAACCCAATTATCTCCAAACAAAAAATACAAGTGTTTTACACATTTTTGGAAATGCCCCAAAAACATAAGAGACCCCTATAAAATATAAATTTTCTGATAGCCCTGATCTGGGGGAACAACATACTAAAAAATCACCCAGATCGGTTCAGGGGTTCAAAAGTTAGTTGGAGGTCCCATTTCTGCCAAGCCGCCCATGAGGCTACTGCCCAGAATAGTTCCATAAGTTAAGCTGGGTCTATTTCAGGGGTAGGGAAACACATTAAAATAACGAAAGAACTGTTCGTGTCTATGATTCTCCAGTGTCTCTTGTTCGTATGCTTCAATGTACCAAACGCTGCTGCGTTTGTTTGAAAAGGAAAACTAATTGCTGGAAGTCCCAGCGGTGTTCGTGTGGTCAAGGGCCCGAAAACAGTTCCATACACTCGACGACAAAACACAGGTGGCCGTTCGACAGTTTAAGATGGCCACCACCTTGTGTTCATGCATACGAACGACGACCACCCAGCTGTTCGTCAATTAACGGTTAACGGGCAACCACCCAGCCGTTCGTCAATGGGCTGCACACTTCACTTGCGGGTGTTCCGACTGTTCGGTAATCAGTTCGGTTATTCAAACAAAATCATACTGTGCATAGGGAAGTTAAATTCACAGAACTAACCAACAAAGAGAGAGGTCTGTCACAAGTTTATTGGCATGATTTATGATTTTATAACTATGTGAGTTCCATTCTTGTAATTTTCACACTTAGGACTTTGGTATGTTTTGACAAATGTATTGGGCTTTTTGTTATGCTCAAAATGACTTGTCAAATAACAAGATAAGAACAAATTTCTGCTTTTTAGTTATTGATTTATTTGATAAATTGGCCCATATGAATCAGAAATGAATTCACTAGTGAATTACAGCCTGTAATAGTGGGATAATACTATATAAGGGATGCTTTTCACATCTTGATCTTTTAATTTGCTTTTTTACAGGAAAATGAAAACAACAAAATATACACCTACAAGACATGTTACAATGTAGAACATTTTACGATTTACTCTTAGATAAATTACACTTAAAGTATTATACAATAAAGTCAAATGTTCTTCCCACATAAATCATGTATCATGAATAAAAGAAAAGAAAAACAAAGTATAGCACAGTCTGAATGGCACAACATTATTCAACAACAACAAAAAATACCTTGTAAAAACATACACCATCTATAGTTCATGTTCGTTTGCTAATCTCTTGTCCAAATAATGTAATGTAACATATCATTACGTCTGTTTTATTATTGTAATCCTAATACTTTAACCCCTTAAGGACCAAACTTCTGGAATAAAAGGGAATCATGACATGTCACACATGCCATGTGTCCTTAAGGGGTTAAAGGAACACTAAGGCGTTAGGAATACAAACCTAATGTTTTAGTGTCCCTGTCCCTCATTAGATAGGTTCCTCATGTGTGCAATAAAAATAAAATAAGGATTATTACTTACTTTTTTCTGGTGCCAAGAATCTCTCAGTGCTGATTATCTCTCCGTCTCCTGCCACATCATGGAGGAGGCATGGCCTTTTTCAACAATGCTCCAATTCAATGCTCCTCATAGAGGAGCTTTGTTAACATCAAGTGCATACGAATACCACACGCTTGTCCAAGCTTCCTCATAGCAAAGCATTGAATCAATGCTTCAGTCTTTGCCGCTGAAGTGATTCTAGGTCTGTCAGTATGACAGACACTAGAGGTGGACTTAACTATTGCAAGGTTAAAACTAATGACCACTGCACCTAGGCCACTTCAGTGAGATGAAGTTGCCTTGGTGACTTAAGTGGTCCTTTAATCATGTATCAAAACAACTTTTTCTAAAAGTTTTGAATCATTTAGGAAGCTTATTAAATCAAAGCCTTACAGTGTCCATCGCTAATCCCTTCTTTTGTTAAATTAAGGCAATTATATACTTGGAGTTGTTAGATTAAATAAATTTAATCATCTTCATAACAGATTAATTGTTTTGGGGGGACATGAGGGCTAGAAGGTTGGAGGAGTTTTTAAATAAGCAGTAGGGGTGAGAACACAGAAATTCAAAACATGAAGGTAGGACAAAAAGGGGATGGGCTTTAAGTGTTTAGTGTTTTTAGTGTTCAAGTTAAAAGAAATTGGTCTGGAGGAAAATTCTTATTTTCGGGTAGAGCATTGGCTTTAAGATAGAGTTGTCATTAATGGTAAATTTCAAGCTGGACAAAAAATGTTAAGTGGTGTTCCTCAAGGTTCTGTTCTGGGACCACATCTAGTCAACATATTTATAAATGATCTTGAAACAGGCATTGCAATTCATGTTTCAGTGTTTGCAGATGGCACAAAAACTCTGTAAAGTAATACAATGTGAGTATGATGCAAATGGATTTAGATAGATTTGAGGACTGGGCAGTCAAATGGCAGATGGATTTTAATGTAGATAAATGTAAAGTTATGCACTTTGGGGTACAGAATGCACAAGCAACTTATACCCTAAATGGTAGTGGACAAGAGATAACAACACATGGGAAGGATTTGGGAATTGTTATGGATAACAAACAAGACAACAATGTGCAATATCAATCAGCAGTTGCTAAGTGTCATAAAAAAGGGGTATTAAGTTTCAGGATGAAAATATAATTTTGCCTCTTTATAAATCAATGGTAAGAACACACCTTGAATATGTTGTGCAACTTTTTTTTTTACTGTAAGAACAATAAGGATGTGAAATTCTCTGCCTGACTAAGTGGTTTTATCAAAGTGCAAAAACAGAATATTCAAAGATATAATCTTTCAATGTAGTGTAATAACTGCTTAATCCAAGGATAAATCTGACTGCCATTCTGGGGTCAAGAATAAATTTTTTTTCCTAGTTTGTTGCAAAATTGGAAGTGCTTCAAACTGGGTTTTTTGCCTTCTTTTGGATCAACAGCAAAAAAACAAATGTGAGGAAGGCTGAACTTGATGGACTCTTTTCAGCTATGTAACTATGTAACTTTGGGCACCTGTTTAAAGCAGCATATTAGGGAACTGGAGGTGAGCTACAAAATTAATAAAATAAATGGAGCATTTTAGTTATGAAGAAAAGTTAACATAATTATATTCATGTTCATAGGCTGATGATCCAAGGAGAAATCTGATTATGGAGAAAACAAGGAATTGTTTTCACTCTTTGTATCATAATTGTCCATCGTTCAGTTTTTTTGGCCTTCTTTTGGATTAACAGCATAAAAAGGTGTGATTAAAGGTGCTTCTGGCGAAGGTGCACACGCTAGTGAACCGAAACAGGCGTCGGGTGTTATGTTCTGAGTGGGTGTTGGGCACCTATCACCTATGCACTTGGGATGTCTATTTAATATACACATGCAGTGTTTTCACTCATTCAATTATTCTCTCACTCTTTTTATTCTGTCTCTGCTAAGTAGTCATTTTCTTACTTTGTTTCTAGTTTTGAGACACGTGTGTGTGTATATATGTACATTTAGTGCTGGTCCTGCTAAACTTTACAATTATTTAAACAAGATACCTACTATCCAGCTTTCACTCACCCACTTTGTTGTGGTTTGAGTGACTTAATTTTTTTTGTTTCCTTCTATTTATATATTATGGGGTTAAGCCCTGCAGACACAGCTGGAGTGTGTTTACTGGTGCATAGATCCTAAGTGGTGTTCCCTTAGGTATCTGATTATTGGTTTGGTTTAACTATTAAACTACCTATTAAACTACCTAGCAGGTTTAATAACTAAAAATTGGTCTTTTTTGAGGTTATTTAATAATTTTGTTCACTGTATAAAATTATATTAGAATTCATTTGTTTTATCTTTTTCTAAGTGTTAATTTCATCAGAAACAAAGACATTGGATTTCTACCTTAAGGTTATGTAAGTATAGCAGGAGGAATTAGATATATCTTTCCTTTTTCAAAGACTTGAGAATATGCTTTTTTTAAAAAAAATTTTTTTTTTAAAACAATTCAACTCAATTCAACTATGTATCTAAAATACTTGCTACTGTTTCTCATTGATGCAACTTTAAATATTTTTGTATACCCTGTATGTGTTCCCTTTTTAGTGGGTTTCCCATTAGATTGAATATGCTTTATGTACTTAAAATTTATTCTCTAATAAATAAGCTAACCCTCTTATTTTATATTTCTGATGTACAGTTGATTTTATGAAGTATTGGGCTGAAGAGTCAGCATCTCTTCCATAAAACATGTTCTTGTTACATTTTAGAGAATACCTATTATACCTCTGTGTTTCTTCAAACTAGCAGAACCTTTGCTGCATGTCTGTCAATTCCTCTTCAGATCTCAACCAGTGTCTATTGTGGAAGCTGACTGAGAGCTAGTCAAAATGAAGCAATGCTTCTTCTTAGGCCTCAATACTTTAGTACTATCATAGTCAGATCTAGGGCAGTGAAGACATATATCTTTGCATACAAACAGCTTCTGCACACTTAATCCCTGCTAGAGGTCAATGGCCCCAGTCTCCTTCTTCACCATTAACAACCTTACATCAATATAACAAAATTACACCTATTCCTTCCGTTGCCAAAGATGTCCTTACTTATTGTTGTAATTGCTACAACATTTCACTACTACCATGTGGCAAAGAGTTAAAGCACAATAGTTGTGACAGGACAAAAAGTTCAAACGCAATTAAAACACAGAACTGGAGAGACTTACCTGATTTAAAGTTTTGCCTCTAATAAAATGCATTTCCAGGTGGAAAAAAACTACATTAGGATCATTTTCCTCTCACAGAAGACAGTATTTTCTCATAGGTTATTCACCCACAGAGAACCTACCTTGTAGCATTTGGTGCCAGACTAGTGTGTAATACAGAGGGTAGGGACAGTGCATGGATTGGAATGCACAGTGATTAGGTTTTTAAAATAAAATAGGTAATGCTGGTAGAAAGCTCTGGACTTAAATGTTTCAGAGAAAGGGTATAATAAGTAAATGCAGGAAATGCAGGGATTGACAAGTATTGCCAAAGTACTGGGTCCTTTAATGATGTGAGCCAGAAGCTAAAGGTTTCGGTCTCTGGAGCTGATTCATGGGCAATCGTACTGAAGCCCATGGAGCAACGAAGTAAGGGGAGTGGGCCTTGACAGAGCCAGGAGTGGGCAGGTGCAGTCAGTTAGGGGTTGGCTTAAGCTAATGGAGCTTGGGGGCGGGATTAAAGGGGGTTAAAATAACGGCCATCTTAGAGAGTGGCCATTTTAATCAGAACTTCACTTACCTGTTAGTTGTTTACAAGTTTATTGGTAATTGATGTTAATTATTGTTCATGTGGTAGGGTCATTGTCAGGGGATTGTGCGGGGGGATAATAAATAATGTCATTTATGACAATGACCCTAAATATGTTAATTTATTCATATTAATAAAGCTGTGGACGTTATACTCCAACAGTATTAAACGTGTCCGTGTATTATTAAAGTTAAAGTTTATAGCACATGCCGAACAACGACAGTGCAAATGTCAAGTAAAATAAAAAAGACTTATACTAGGCAGACATATCAACATTTATACATTTTGTAATAATACACACAGAGTATCTCTCTGGCATTTCTCTACCATCAGCCTGCAGCTTCTGTCTCCTAGCAGCTTAGATTGCATTGCTCTGCGTAACTATGTACTGAAAGATCAGTCTAAAAGCACAGTTGGGTCTATTCACTAAACACAGAATTTTGTCTACATGGTAAATTTTGTGTACATTTGGTAAAAATGGCCACATTCAGAACTATATGATTCTATACAAAGCACAGATTTTAAAGAAAATCTGGACTAAATGCTTCTGGTAGGAGATTCTTACTTTCTCACATTTTGCAAGTTAACAATAATTGTAAGTATAATTTTCCCAATGGCAGTGCTAGTGCTTGTGTCCTCCAGCCTCCTCCCCATGAGTGTCCAGTGGGGCACTAAAATACAAACTGGATGAGGGAGATGCTATTATTTCCCCCATTACCCACTTATGAGTTGTATGCGGGTTCTAGGAACTAATTAGGGGAGTGGAAATGCCATGTTAGCCTCTACTCCTCCATGGGCTTCAGGTGGAGGATTATTAAGATTGTAAATATACAAATGGAAGTGTGCAATTAATCAGCCGATTGGTCAGTTAAAATTGTTGGTCATAATTGAAATGAAGCAGATATTTAGTCATTCAGAAAACCATAGTTATTTACTGAGTTACACTTGCCAAGACACTCTGTAAATATCTTAGGTTTCTTATTAACTGAAGGGCCCATTCCTGACACCATCCAGACATGATGGTGGTAGGAGAAACCACCACACCTCCTACGCTCAAACCAGGCAATGGTGGTAGAAGGCTGGCTACCTTTGCCTTCTGGACATTTGATTTCTCATTATTTCCTTCCTCATATGTTTTATGTAAGGATACTTTGTAAAGATGTGTGTACAATCTCAGCCAGGATGATTTACTGCAAGTTAAGTTGACTTCATTAAATCTCAATAGCCCAAGTGACTCTGCTGGATTAGCAGGCCATTTATACCACCTATGATATTATTGAATATCTGAGATGGTAATTATGATGTGTTAGGTAAAGTCAGGTCAACTAAACATGAAACATATTCCCATTCTCTTTACTGAAGTTACTGATTTTTAGACTATCAATTTTTGGTTTCAACTGTATCATATTATAATTGACTTTACCAGTAGAGTATTCTTTGCACTGTGATTTTGTTGCATATTACTTATAATTCAACCCCTTGAGGACCAAACTTCTGGAATAAAAGGGAATCATGACATGTCACGCATGTCATGTGTCCTTAAGGGGTTAAATGGGTCCATTACAAATCATTGTAAGGGTTGGCTGTTTATGCGAGAATTGAAAATAGCCATTAACATACTCTTTGTTTAAAACTCTATTCCTGGCCTGATTTACAGGATTCTACAATGCACATTGTAGTGCAAAATTATGATAATTTTATAAAATTTTTGATGTAGATGGAATTGTAAATGTTTTCAAAGCTTTCGTTCATGGTTTTTAGGCAGGAACAATGTAATTACTGGAAAATCAGGCACATAATCAGTCCAACGTGTTATTACATTTTTTTCAATATAGCTTTCTTAACACTCAAATTGTCATTTTATAATGCACAGTTTGCTTGTTCTATTTCAAACATTTCAAGCTGGATTTTGAATTTCTTTTATGGCAGTAATGCCTTTGTACTGATGCCTGGCACAATGATATCAATTTTAATCATATTAAATATAAGTGAAATGTACTTTAAACTGTGTATTGATTTCCTGCTTGCCCTTTGTTCTGGGGCATTGAGTTATGTGAAAAGGAAGGGGTGGGAGACAGACCTCCCCCTTAAAAAAATCTTGTTGCAGCCATGCAATTCCAAATAGAACCTTACAATTATCAAGAACAAGCACTTAAAAAGTAATTACTGTACAAGGTTCTTTATGTTGCTATGAAATAAACAATACAAATCACATTATAATTATAGTCTGAATGACCTGGCAACTTTGGAGCATAATTATTATGTATGCTGTGTGTTCAAAAAGCATGTAACATTGGAAACAGGGTAATTTAACCACAGTAAGTCATGTGGTAATTACACAATTCCTTGACCGTAGGACTACAAATCAGATGGATGCATTTTAAATATTTTTTTCCCTCAAACTTGTTGAATATGATTTCAGCTTGAAGGATAAAAAAGGAATGTGAACGAGTTTAAACATACAGTTACATTCATCTCAAGGCAGGTGCAGTGTCAACGTCCCTTCAAAACACAGCTGTCTTTTCATTGTTGTAGAAAATGTGTCCCTTCCGTTAGATATACGAGAAAATAAACTTTGTGTCGCAATGGTGTGTCCCAGTTCTCTAAAAAGATAAGAACTCATTCTTTTAAACTGCTTATTAACACTGACACAGTACAGAATGTTGACTTTTTTCCAGAGTGCTCTAGAGGGCTGGAACATAACAAAGGAATCTGCACAGTAATTTTCAAATGCTTAATTGCTAAAGCACATAGTCAACTTTTGACAGGACAGACTAGGCAAAACAAAGATTATAGTATTTTTCAGGGAAAACTGGATGAGGTGGCAGTGTTTTATTCAGATTTGGAATGGTACCAAAATTAAAGGCATTTTTATATATTTAAATATTCCTTGCATCTTCTTTTTGTCTGTCCTTCACAAATTTTAATATGCATGAAGGAAAACCCAAATATATCAATTGTATAAATATAAAATTTGAAATCTTCTATCTTGTGTTACATTTAGGCATACATAGGTTTAATACAGCGTTTGTTTTATTTTAGTAGGTCAGATCTGAGTGAGCTAGAAATAGCCATTATAGGGTTGATGGGGGATCACTTTAATAAGGTGGCTTGCTAGCAATTGCTGGCCAGCCACCACATAATTAACCTTTGCATTTTTGAGGGTTTTTAACTATGTTTTTAATGGTTGCTAGTGCTGCCAGTGGGCAAATAATACTTTATCACTGATCAATTCACTCGCAAAAGCACAAGGTAAATGGATACTATAAGCACCCAGACCACTTCAATGAGCTGAAGTTGTATAAGTGCAGTGTCCCAGTCCCCTTAAACCTGCAACAGTTATTATTGCAGGTTTTAATAAACTGCAATAATTATCTTTGAAGGTTACCAGACAGCCACTAGAAGGACTTCTGGGTCATAAGGTGACATTTGGTCGCCTAACTGGTGCTGGACGTCTTTACACTAAGCATGAAGACAACCAGCAACAACCAAAACCCAATAGGAAAGCATTGTATAATGCTTTCCTATGGGGGAAGTACTAGTGCGAGCACAGCTATTGCTACAAATGCACATTATATCTCCTCCTCCAGCTGATGTTGGCAAGGGAGGGGCGGAGGCGGAGTCTGAAGCAGCGCCAAGGTAAATGACAGTAGGATTTTTTAACCCCTTCTGCACCACTGTAGTGGGGGGTGTGATTGATGGAGTAGACACTATCAGGAGCGTCTGGTACTATAGTTGCCCTTTAACTATAATTTAAAAATGTGCATCTTGCTATATGCATTTGGTTTTCATTTTGGTGAAAATCGATACTTTGCATAGGATTCGGATACGAAAGCACTGATTTTAATCCGGACACCGAATGCGTCTGGGCAATTGCTGCAAATGTGCTCAGTCCAAACAAATTTCAACCATATTTGGCCTTAGTAAATATGAGAATTGCATTTGCATCAGAATTTGGTCTTTTTCACAAGCTTTTGTCCATGGCACAGAACATACAGTCACAGCACAGTGATTGCACAGTACACATTTGATGAATCCAAGTTGGTGTTAAGTAGACTTGTGCAAGGTGAGAAAATACAGTTCTACTGAACAATTTTTTTCCCCCAAAATGTTATTTTGGGTTGGCTAAATGATGTCATTCGTTGGTTTGACTCATTAGAATTTCAGTACCCAAAACTGGTTTGGGAAACAAATCAGATGGAATGAAAAAGTACAAAAGTGGGCCATTTAGTGTACTGCAAGATATCTGCATGATTGGCTGTTGCACTTTTTGCTTGGTTAGAGATTCAGCAACATTGCGGCTCAGAGTTTGGGAATTCGATCAATCGCTTGATCAACGCAAATTGCAGTTCAGAACAAAACAAATCTCCAAGTCTAGTGTTAAGTGGCAGTGGCTAGCAGTGGACATAGTACTAACCATATTCAGTAGTATCATTCTAGGATGAATGAAACAGGCTATATGCCAAATAGTTTGCGTGAGTGCCAATGTGCTTTTAGCTAGGCACAAAGTGCTCTTGTTTTCCTTTTTATTTACATATTTACTGAACAACACACTCCCTAAAAAAAAGTATTTTCTTTCTACAAACAGTTTACAAAAAAAAACTGTCAAACTGTAGATTGGTGATTCCAAGTTTGTACAAAGTGGCAGTGGCAGGACTAACCGTTACCACCAGTGTTACACTAAGATGAATGAAGCATGCTATCTTCCACTCAAAGTTTGTGTGAGTTCTAATATGTCAATAGCTGGGCAAGAAGAACTTTTGTTTTTATTTTTATTATTTTTGCTTTCTGCTGAACAACACAATCACCAAGTATGACACAATAGTGACCTCCTATCTCCCACTAAAAGTTGTTTCAAGTGACACTAACACACAGTAGCTATGCTGCTAGCTCAGGAGATACAGCAGTATGTTAAACCTAGTCCAGGGTTAGGATACCTTTTAGCAGCACTGTGCCGAAATAACAATGTGATGTCCCGTAGCGTGCCAGTCCTATTTTTTTTAAATTGAGGTGTGTATATTGCCGTCTTCTGCTTGTCTTATTTATACTGCAGTTGCTTTGTATCGTTGTATTTGTGTGTATATGAGCTATTATAATGTATATGTCCTCAAGTAGTTTGTGTTGTTGTGTATGATATTTATAAATGTGGGCTGCGTATGGGGGCTGCTTGTGGAATTGTGTTTGTGGATGGATATGTCACATTGTGTGTTTGGTAGTGTGTGGGGGCTGTTTGGGGTATTGCATGTGAGAGGCTGCATGTGGGGTTGTGTGCATGTATGTGGATTGTTAGTAGTGTTGGGTTTGTGCGGCTTGTGTGTATGTTTGTGCGTGGGTTGTTTGTATTAGTTGTATGAGGGGAGGGTTATTCTGCATTTCTGTGTATATCTAGAAATGTGGGTGGCTTCCATGGGTTCCAGTGGAGACCAGGTTGGCCAGGTACAGGTCAAGGACAGGAGCTGCAATAGCAGCTGCAGCTGCTCTTCTACAGTGTGGATTCACATTCACCAGTGCTGGAATAGTGCAGAGATCACTTCCTCTACGTGCTGAAAAGCATAAATTGAGGATTGTCCTTCACCACCTCTTCGTATTAGCAGATATCTGAAGTTTCACTGGGACTCCTGATAGGACAGAGCCTGTTTGGCTCTAGCAGCCTTGAGTGCTGTGCAAAGACATCTCAAGTGCCGTGCATGGCACACGTGCCATAGGTTGCCTACCCCTGACCTAGTCTCTTACTAGGATCAAGGACACCAATCTCCTATCTCCCATTCAAAGTGACAATATCTAGCTAGGTAGTTAAAGCAGTAAGCTAAACCTAGTCTCACACTAGAATCAATTACACAGGCTCCCACACAGTCACAGCAAGGATACACTAACACTAACTATAAGTGCTGATCTGTTCCACTCAATACCTGCAGTCAAATAATGTCTGGAATATTCCTGGTTGGAAGCATATATTGTTTTAATGCTCCTCTTTTTTCCCTCTATTGGCTGGTTGTCACTTAATCTGCGAATAAAATCTACATTTTGTGATGCATCTGACCTATGAGCAGGATATAGCACATGATGTGCTTAATGCTTATGCTATGTAAAAGAAGGGTGCCGTGTATTTCTGCACAAGTACATTAACTGTTGAATCATTTATCAATGAGTGTGTTAATTGAACACTGAGACATGTGGTGGGATATTCACTGCAATAGATAGCTTTAATGAGAGATAACGATGCTCCAGTGGGGTTATTTATGTATATCATAATAATCTCCTTTATCTCCATCTTCTCCAAGGAGTCTAAAATTATTCTTTTTATTCACATCCTGTTTTATTTCATAATATGATTCCTCAGTCTTTGATCCACTAATTGGCTTTCCATTCTTTGATCTCTGCTTTTTGTCTTCCCTACATATCACCCGACCTGATCATCACCTCCGCCCCAGTTTGATTTGGCTCCATTCACCTTTCTCCTCTCTTTTCATCTTTCTCAGGATACAAAGTCCACACAATCTCTAGCAAGCCATATTTCGAGATTTTGTATCTCAGAAAATTATGAACCTCTGTGACCTTGCCTTTGATGGGTATTTAACCTTTCGTTTTATTTCTACTGTGAAGCAATTTTTCAGATAGACCTCTCATCAATTTATTTTTCATTGAAAACAGTCTTTTACAATTTTATTTACCAGCTACTCAGAATTGCAATAGTTAAATCTTGTTACCTCTGCATTTTGAAATACAAACATATACTGCAATTTACAGTTAGAACTGATCTAGATTACAGTTGAACAAAAATAAAATATATATATATTTTTTTACATACATTATACATACACTTTAGCATAACATAGCATTAGATAATTATTGACACTTGTCACACTCTGTGATTTTTATACAAAATGTGTAGCACCATCAATGAGAATGGTGTCTATTTCTATCAGACCTGTGCTTTATGTGCACTCATGTTGCTTTAACTCTTGTATCAAAACTCAACTCAATTCTATATGTAATTTTTGCTAAGGGCTGCTTTAGACATGAGAATGGAAGGGTCTGTTAGTCCAATAAAAAAGATATTACATTGTAAGAATATATATATTAATTTCCTGGCTAATCATGGCAGCATATACATATGCCTTTAAAAGAAATATCCCTGCATAGGTTTCTCAGTCTTTTTCCTGTCCTACATCCCTTAGGATGTGAGCAGTTTGCTCCCTTTACTTTATTTTTATTTGCTATTTTAGGGTGCCTTATGCTGTAGTGACTTTATGCTGTGATGCCTTTATGCAGGTGTGCCTTTAAACTCTGGTGACTTTTGTACCTTGTTGCCTTTTAATCACCTTGCAGGCACTTTTACTTTTCTTATGCTTCCCCTCGGTGCTGGCGAGTTATCGTATATACTCGAGTATAAGTCGACCCGAATATAAGTCGAGATCCCTAATTTTACCCCAAAAAACTGGGAAAACTTATTGACTCGAGTATAAGACTAGGGTGGGAAATGCAGCAGCTACTGGTAAATTTCTAAATAAAATTATATCCCCAAAAAATTATATTAATTGAATATTTATTTACAGTGTGTGTATATAATAAATGCAGTGTGTGTGTGTATGAGTGCAGTGTGTATGTATGAATGCAGTGTGTATGTATGAGTGCAGTGTGTGTATGAATGCAGTGTGTGTGTGTATGAGTTCAGTGTGTGTGTGTATGTATGAATGCAGTGTGTGTGTATGAATGCACTGTGTGTGTGTGTATGAATGCAGTGTGTGTGTGTGTATGAATGCAGTGTGTGTGTATGAGTGCAGTGTGTGTGTGTGTATGAATGCAGTGTGTGTGTATGAGTGCAGTGTGTGTGTGTGTGTATGAATGCAGTGTGTGTGTATGAGTGCAGTGTGTGTATGAATGCAGTGTGTGTGTGCATGAGTGCAGTGTGTGTGTATGAATGCAGTGTGTGTGTATATGAATGCAGTGTGTGTGTGTATGAATGCAGTGTGTGTGTGTGGGGTGCAGAGTGTGTTTGTGTATGAATGCAGTGTGTGTGTGGGATGCAGAGTGTGTTTGTGTATGTGATGCAGAGCCTTGGTGGGGGGTTGGCATTTTTTTTTAAAAATTATTATTATTATTTTAATATATATTTTTTTGTTATAATAATATTTTATTTTTATTTTATTATTATAATTTTTTTATATTATTAATATTTTATTAATAGTTAAATTTGTATTTATTTTTTTCGTCCCCCCTCCCTGCTTGATACCTGGCCAGGGAGGGGGGCTCTAATTCCCTGGTGGTCCAGTGGTGTGCACTGCGTAGGAGGGGGGCTGGCAGAGAGCTGTAACTTACCTTTCCTGCAGCTCCTGTCAGCTCCCTTCTCTCTCCTCCAGTCAGCTCCCCTGTCAGCTCCACTGCAAGTCTCGCGGTGTGAGTGCAACCCGGTAACCCATGGCAACGCTCTGACCCCGCGGCTCTCGCGAGACTTGCAGTGGAGCTGACAGGGGAGCTGACTGGAGGAGAGAGAAGGGAGCTGACAGGAGCTGCAGGAAAGGTAAGTTACAGCTCTCTGCCAGCCCCCAACAGGACCGCCAGGCTTGTAATGAGCCCGGCGTTCCTGGTCTGTATTATGGCAATGTAAGTTGCCATAATACAGACAGTGACTCGAGTATAAGACGAGGGGGGGTTTTTCAGCACAAATCCCTGGTTCCATGGGTGTTCAGAGGCCATGTATGCTGCAGACGGAGTTCTCTCCCTGGTTTCTAAATGACAAATGCACACAGAAGACGCCCGTGCATGTGCAGTTTCTACCTTAAAGGGCCCAATATCGATGACTTGCATCATGGGAATGCAAGTTGTGGCAGCCATCTTGGGTAGGGGAAATTGCCAGAAAGTATCTACAATGAAGGGAAAATTACAGTACACATCCCAAACTTATTTGGAAAGTATTTACAGGATCTTCAGACATGGGTAAGTGCCGTTTTCAGCCAGTTTTTTTTTATTTTTTTTATTCTTTATTTGTATCAAAGATTTTGATTTTCGGTGGGGGTACAGAAGAAAAGGGGGAGAGGGTGGGGAGGTCATTACATTTTTCATACATTTTGTGCAGGTTGTAAGTTTAACAGTGAGTAACAAGGCAATAGGCACTTCTTTGGTTAATTGCCAATAGAAAACCATTATGATGCGTAAGCCGCAACTTGTTTTACATTTCTGGTAAACACTTGTAGGTACAGTAGGAAAGATTGGTTATTTGAGTACTTGTGTCATATTGCGAGTGACTTTCGGTCCTTGTAGTGTCTGAGGCGGTCATGTCTTGTGTGTGTGTTGTTGCAGATTTCGTCTGTCGATAATTCGGATTCTTCGTGTTTTCTGCGTGGTTTTCAGCCAGTTTTAAATCTGTTTGCCTGTTTTCTTCATAATAGAATTTGACAGTGCCTTTTTGTACTTTAGTGCTTTGCCACATGTAATATTTATTTTTGTAATTTATTTTATTGTTTGTTTGATGTCTGAATCTACACCATGTTCTGGTTGTGATTTGAATGCAGCGGAAGGAAAACCATTATTTATTAACTGTCTTCATAAGGTAACCTCTACTGCATCACCTATACCTGTGTAGCCATAGGACATGTTGACATAGCTTACAAAGGAAGTTGCAGGGTATTTTCTGAATCTACACCATGTTCTGATTGTGATGGGAAAGCAGTGGAAGGAAAACAGTTATGCACTGACTGTCTCCAGAAGGTAGCCACTTCACCAGTTGGTAAACCTGCCTGTCACAAATGCACCCTATTTTAAGAGTGTGCGTGATGTAGTTGTGGTGGTGAAAGGGTTAAACTTCAATATTTATTTGCACTAGACCGGAAATAATGATAAAATCCAACTTAACACCACCCACACTTAACCATAATAATATAAATATTACTACTTCAATGCTGCCACCACCAAGACAATTTATAAATGAGGTCCCTTTGGTACCCCAGGTAACTTAATGATAAAAGCTCACCAACTACAACTTAACACAATATCTATGTAATTGCAAACCACTAATTAGTCTCTTCAGGTAACGTGATTATTTACCAGACAAAGGCAGAAATTAATAAAGGAATATTTATAGTCACAGTGCATACAAAAATATAGATGACAATAAAATTAGTTACACCAACAACAGATAAAAACAGAAGGGAAAAAAATAACAGAAGTCCTAATCATTTACTCAGGATTTAAAGGTAAAACTTCTGGTGAGGAAGGTGGTGCTTCACTTAGAATTAGATTCTGGCCCCCAAGCAAGCATATTAATACACATTTCAGTATCATTGGATTTATACCCTGTGGATTACCAAGCCTGGCCTAGAGGTGGAGTTAAGGAATTTCTATAGAGACAAAAAGTGACCACCCCCTTGTGTTCCAGACCAACATCAATCCAAATAGAAACATTTTCTTCTATCTCCTCTTTTGTACTTGCCACAGAAATAATAATTGAATCTATGTTTTTGTTACCATTTCTCCATTCCATACAGATGTCCCAATCCCTTCCCATATGGATAAATTATGCCAATCATGTTTGGGCTTGTTTAGAAGATGGTGCTTGTCCCGTTCTAAATATAATAAAAATGATTAATTATTATTCTCTGGGTACATATTAATGTTTCTTTTGGATATGATACTTGAACACATGGCTAATGATCATAAACATATCCAAGAAATTAACTCATCAATTAATCTGCAGTTTTACATCCACCCCTGCAAGAAGCCCATTTCATTTGAAGACTGCAGTTTAAAGGGACAGTTTTACATCCACCCCTGCAAGAAGCCCAGTTAATTTGAAGACTGCAGTTTAAAGGTACAGAATAAGAATCAGAAGCTATTCTACCGGATTTCCTTCATCTTAGTTACTACATTATTAATTTACTATAATAATGCTACTATTCTGTAGTATACTACTGTATAATTTTGTACTTGCAGCTACATGTAATTATTAATAATCTGGTTGATAGTATTCTGGTTGGCAAATATTGTAATTTTATTAGACAAATGGCAGGTCTGCTCAACAGATAGACTGGAGTTTCTTCAGACACGGGAGTCTCTATACCAAGTAGTGCGCTACCATTTGGCCTCAATGCAGCCCCAATAACCTTTTCTCAATGCACTGGTTTTGCTTATAGTGATATTAAGACTCAAGAACACCACCTGGTCCCATTTTCTGGACGATCTACTTCTGGCAGGCTCAGGCCCACAGTAGGCAGGCACAGAGAGGGATATAGTTCTTTCAGAACTCCTGAAGTTTGGCTGCTTGATGAATATCAAGAATAGCAGTCTCACACCAGTTCAAAGGATGATATTTCTGTGTGGAGAATTCTATACTCTACATTTTCCATATCTCAGGAATAGTTCCACAGATTGTGGAAGTTTTCTCTTCCATTTTCTTCATTTTCGCTTGGTAACATCAAGAAAGTAGACGCAACTACTTGGAATTCTGGCTTCCACCATCAGACTTGGCAGACAGGCTCAATGGCATCTCAGGATTCCTCAAAGGTTCTTCTGTAATTATCTTACCTGGAGGTGGGAGTCCGAAGTGATGAGTTAAGACACACCCTTGCAGTTTAACACGAACCGAAGAGACTCTAGGAAGAAATCTCCAAGGTTATGAAACAATGCACTGGGCCTTTGCAGGAAAAGTACTCCTCGATACACAGAAGAGATAAGGGAATTCCAATAGAGTAGTCAGGTACGGATCCAAAGGTCGGGGAAGGCAGAAATTAGGCAAATATGGTAAACAGTTCTGAAAGTCAAAGCAGGAGTCAGATGAACTAAACCGTTTTCAAGACAGGTCACAAAATAATCTGACAAGGAGAAAGTGGCAGGGCAGGGCTTATAAAGGTAGCTTTTTAAGCTACTTGGTCAGAAACCACGTGCAGGTGTGATAGTAGTCCAGGCTTACCGGAGAAGTGATGTCCACAAGGTGCAGTCTGCTTGGCACAGTGCAAACTGTGACAGTTCCTCCCCTTAAGAGCATTCTCTAGGTGTGAACACGTTCAATGTAGCTGTAGTACTTCTCACTGTCGGATTCACTATCTGTAGTATAACATTCCTCAAGATCGGAGTCACCAGAAAGGAGTCCCTTTACTGTATAGGACTCCAAAGTACCAGCTTCTGGTACCACTGGAGAGTGGTTAAGGTCTTCGAAGATCCGGGTGCAGGTAGTGAGTACTTCAATTCCAGAAGGTACTTTCTTGGACTTTTTAGCCTTAGATATATCAGCAGGAGTGGAATTTGTGGCTTGCAATGCCTTCTCGAATATCTTTAAATCCTTTTTACACACTATAGTACCATTTGAGGCATAGGTACAGTCAGAAGGAAGGTCTTCATGGACAAGGCAAGAAGTGGTTGTGGTATTCGCCATTGTAGAACTTGGGACGGCTGCAGGAACCAGTGTCTCAGTTTTTTCAGTGGCTGGTTCCTGAAGAACCTCAGGAGCAACAACTGTAGTTGAGTGTGGTATTTTCAGGAAGGCCAAGCATGGACAGACATGATGGCATCTTTGATGACTTTCAGGCTGGCATGGAGAGCTTATAAGGTGAATAAAGGCATTACCCAGTTGGAGAGCTGGAGGCCTAGGTGGGCAAACAGGGCAATAAGAGATGAAGTGTCCCCTTTTCTCACAGTAAAAGCACAGTCCATGGCTCCTCCTTCTGGCTCTTTCTTTGGGTGACTGTCTGATTCTGGTTACCCCAATTTCCATGGGTTCTTTGATGTTCAAGGTAGGCAAATAGGATGTCTCAGGAATTTCAGGGAACTTGGTAATGGTGTAATGGTCCATTTCCTGACACAGTTGCAACTTATGCGAACATACTGAAGAAGTTCTGGGAACAGAGGATTTACGTGTCCTATCACATTGAGACTCCATACATTTTATAAAGGAGTCCCCGGAATCTCGAAGTGGGCTTTTCGCAGTCAGCAAGGTGTGCCCATGTCTTTGGTTGCTCAGACAACAGGGTGATCACGGTTTTCGCGTTTATGAAGTCTATGGCATATGTGAGTGGCTTCAGGGAGAAGAGAACCTCGCAATCAATCTTGAATGTGTTATACTTAGAGTCGATTCCATAAAACTTGTCAGGTAGGGCAACTACTGGTTCAGTCAATACAGGTTCCTGGACACAGTGTACCTTCCTTTTAAGAGACACCAAATCTTGCTGCAGTTCATGCAGTGCCTGGGTTAGCTGGGACACTCGCTGGGTCAGGGCTGTGAGGGTTTTGCTTGACTCTGTGGACTCCATGGTGGTCAGATCATTATGTAATGATCTTACCTGGAGGTGGGAGTCCGAAGTGATGCGCTAAGGCAGGCCCTTGCAGTTTAACACGAACTGAGGAGACTCTAGGAAGAAATTGCCAAGGTTATGAAACAATGCACTGGGGCTTTGCAGCAAAACAGACAAGGGAATTCCAATGGTCGGGGCAGGCGGAAATCAGGCAAATACGCTAAACAGTTCTGAAGGTCAAAGCAGGAGTCAGATGAACTAAACAGTTTCCTAGAAAGGTCACAATTCAATCTGATAAAGAGGAAGTGGCAAAGCAGGGCTTATAAAGGTAGCTAATAAGCTATTTAGTCAGGAATCACGTGCAGGTGTGATAGTAGTCCAGGCTTAGTGATGCAGATACCATAGCATGAGAAATGAACTAGAATGAACATGAGAAGTGGTGATTAGGTAAGATTGCTGAATCACTGGAATGATGAAGACCTAGTTTCAATCCCAGCCAGGCCCTGAGAAGTGATGTCTACGCCTGGCAGTCTGCTTGGCACGGTGCGAACCGTGACATCTTCCTATCTCAGTTCAACAAGAGAAGGCTGAATTGGAGCTAGCCATTGACAATGGCACCATCAGTGGAGCTATACCTTACCTGGTAGCTATAAAGAGAGAATACATCTCTTGATTTCCAGTGAACAGAACCTCATTGGGCAATTCATAGCTCAGATTCCAGTTTTCAAGGATTGGGTGCACAGTGTCTGGACCATGCTACACAAGGTCTGTGGATAAGGGAAAGAACAATATTTCCATCCAATTTTATGGAATTAAAAGTCATTTTTAGGACTCTTCTTTTTAACTTTAGAAGGTGGTTGAAGAACAAGTAGGTCCGAATTTGCTTAAATATCAATGCAACTGTATCCTATATCAATCATCAAGGTGCGTCTCACAGCCACTTATTGATGAGGGAATTACAGCCTATGATGATCAGGGCACAGAAGAACAACCAGGAGCTCGGAATAAAATGGCTGATTACCTGAGCCGAGTAACAGTGGACAAGGTGGAATGGAATCTTTGTCCTGACGTATCCTCAGGGTTGACTCAGATTTGACTGATACTCTATGTAGATCTGATGGCCACTTCTCGGAACTACTAGGTCCAGAATCATTTTTTTCGATTTTAAGACCTGAATGCTCAAGGTCAGGATACTCTGACTCAAATTTGGAATTTCATTCTGATGTACATATTTTCCATGTTTTCAGCTTTCCTAAAGGAAATTCAAAAGGAGACAGTGGAAGGCCACAAAGACTTTAAATCCCTATGATGAGTATGATGAATCTGGAACCTCAAAGGGAAATTCCAGTACGTCCAGACCTATTATTACAAGGTCCCTTGACACACCAAGATCCTCAAGCTCTGGTGTTGATGCGGGAGTCTCTATAAGTATAGGCATCCCTGAGATGGTCATTGAGATTCTCTTATAGTCTTATTAATACTGTACATATTACTAAACTTGGCATTCATTTGTCTGTTGGTCTCAAGAATAGTGGTTGGAATTACTCCTCATGGGCACACCTTGCTGACTGCGAAAAGCCCACTTCGAGATTCCGGGGACTCCTTTATAAAATGTATGGAGTCCTACAGCCTAGAAAGGAGCACATATTGGCACTGATTTCCACATTGATGAGTGTAAAGAAATGCCCCTCTTATACTGTAAATTGACCCTTGTATTCGTATGTTTAATAGCAATGTTTCCCTATGGCATTCGGTAGGTAAAACTACCGAATGCAGACCACCCTGTTACCAATTAAACAGACTGTACCCCCGTGCTGGCTGGATTACGTTCGACAGAAGTTCTGCACGAACGGCAGGTCTCGCCGCCATTTCGGGACTTCTACGTGTTCGCAGCCATTTTAGCTCCCGAACAGCGGTGTTTGCCGTTGAATGTATGGAACTGAAAACGGAGACTCAAACAGGCGAACACCGCTGAAGCCTCCAGACCTTTGCCCGTGCAGCCGTGCAGTAATATGTTGGTCCCCCAGACAATAGCTATCTGGGGACACCAAAATTATGTCTGTACCCCAAGTCCTTGGGGTACATCCAAACTTTGGGGAATTTCTGTTACGATTTAATTGTGTTTAATGGTTATCTGAGGGGAGGAAATGTACAGTATGTATATTGTTAGGATTGGATGTATGGCTAATTATATGGGAGGCTCCCTTGCATGGGCTGAATTCCATGAAAAGAGCATGCCTGTCATTAAACCTTCAGTTCATCTTTGTACCCTTATTCTGACTATCCCGAACAGACGTTTTAAAGCAAGCAAAGGAATGAATGGCGCAGCAGTACCAACAGCTTAAAAGAACCACGCTCAAGGATTTACTGGAAGCTCGAGGCGTAATAGCAAGCAACAAAACAAAAGCCACGTTAATTGCAGAGCTGTTACAGGGCGACAGAACCAGTACTACAGAAATGGAGCGTGAGGAAGAACCTGATATGCAGAAAGACATCAGGTGGATGATCAGTTTATTGGGACCTAACCCAGCAACAGAGGCGATGCTGCAGGTCATGGCACAAGCCAGGCAATCACAGAAGGAGCGAGATGACCGGGACAGACTGCTACAGGGGGATTTGCTGCACTCCCCGGGAAGTAAAAATGACATGCCGAAAAAGGTAAATTATGCTGCATTTAAAAGCTTTAATGACAATGAGATGGAGATTGATAGTTATCTGCAGGACTTTGAAAGGCAATGTGTACTGGAGGGATTAGACTCCACCAAATGGGCTGCAGTACTGAGCAGCAAGTTGTCAGGCAGAGCATCAGAAGCAGCACGAGCAGTACCTGATGAGGATATTCATAATTATGGGAAGATAAAATACATTTTGTTGGCTAGATATGCAGTTACCCCTGAGGCATACAGGAAGAAATTCAGGGAACTGAGGAAATCAGGGAGGGATACCCATACTGAATGGGCAGCCTGAAATTGGATGAAGGGCTGCCAAGCAACCACTCTGGAGGATGCCTTAACAATTTTTTAACCATACCGCAGAGGATATCAAGGACTGGGTTAAAGACAGGAAGCCTAAAACTGTGGAGGAGGCAGCAAGACTGGCAGATGAATACCAGGATAACCGGAGGCGAGAACAAGGGGTGAGCCGACCTGCGTTTAAACAGCCTTATTCAGCCCCAACCACGGCTGCACCACCTAGAGCCCCCCTGAGTAATTCACCCCACAACCCAGCAGCAGCACCCCGACAACCTGCATTGTGTCACTACTGTAAACAACCAGGACACTTTAAAAATCAGTGCCCACGTTTAAACCGGGGAAGCTGGGAAAGGCCACATCCACAGTCACAACCCAGGGCCGCTGCTCATTCTGTACAGCAGGAGAGTACATCATGGGTACCTCCCCACGAGGAACAATGGAGTGTGTTGCACGAAGTCAACCCTGTGCAAGCCGGGGGTGACAACCAGGACCACCACCGTCAATGGATTATGGTAGACGGGGTGGGGGCCCGCGCCTTAAGAGACTCTGGGGCCACGTTAACTGTGGTTCAACCGCACACTGTCAAGGCTCAAACTCACACGGGCCGCACTGTGGCAGTAAGGGTAGCCGGGGGTGCCATCCACAAATTACCCACGGCTAAAGTTCTTGTGGATTGGGGCTCGGGATCTAAACAACTAGAGGTTGGCATTATGCAGGAGTTACCATCCGAAGTACTGTTGGGGAATCATGTGGGCTGTTTAACTTCCCAGCTAGCCCGTGACACCACAGCCGAAGCTTATCCGGCTACCACCCGAGCTCAAGCAGACTGGAAGCACCGCTGCACTCTGAGGAAACCCAGGTAGGAATTGAAATCCCCCCTTTACCCGACCCCCCTCCCTCGTTCTGGGATACTCCCCAGGGGTTTGAGCAGGAACAAAGGACTGACCCCACTCTAGCCGGGTATAGAAAAGCAGTAGGGGACAATAGGGGCGACAACCCCCATGAAAAGTTTGAATGGCATAAGGGACTGTTGTATAGGGTGACGGATGGGGCGGGACACGGAACCACCCAGGTTACTAAAAGACAACTAGTAGTGCCCCGCAAGTTTCGGGCTGAGTTACTAAGACTCAGCCATGATATTCCCCTAGCTGGACATTTAGGGGTTAAGAAGACTAGGGACCGCCTGACCCAAACTTTCTTCTGGCCCAGGATCACTCAAGACCTCAAATACTATTGCAGGACCTGTGACGTTTGCCAGAAAATAGGGAAACGGGGTGATCACCAAAAAGCGAAGCTCCACCCGTTACCCATCATAGAAGAGCTGTTCCACCGTGTAGCGGTAGATTTAGTAGGACCCCTCAGTCGGCCCAGTCAGTCTGGTAAAAGGTTCATACTCACCGTAGTGGACTATGCCACTTGGTACCCCGAAGCCGTGGCCCTCCCCAATATAGAGGCCGAAACGGTAGCCGAGGCCCTGGTCAAAATATTCTCCTGACACAACAGCTGTGGCAGAGCTGTGGAGTGAAAGCCCTCTTTAGCGCCCCATATCACCCTCAGACCAACGGTCTCTGTGAACGTTTTAATGGCACGCTCAAGCAAATGCTAAAAACGTTCGCAGAGTCCTGCAGGAACTGGGAGAAGTATCTTCCCCATCTTCTGTTTGCCTATCGTGAGGTGCCCCAGGCATCCACGGGGTTTTCCCCCTTCGAACTCCTGTTCGGGAGAAAAGTTTGGGGCCCCCTGGATCTCGTACGGGAGCACTGGGAGGGCAACACGGATGATGGGGGGATCCCTATAGTCCAGTACGTATTGGAATTCCGCGACTGGCTGCGAACTCTCACCGAATCAGTTCGGGAGAACCTGCAGGCGGCCCAGGACTGCCAAAAGAGGTGCTATGACAGGGGTGTCCGAGACAGAGTCTTAGACTTGGGCCAAAAAGTGTTAGCTTTGAGACCCGCCAAGAAATTACTTGACCACTCTGGATTTGTGCAAAGGGTACTGGCAGATCCCCCTGAGTCTGCCGCCATCCACAGCATTCGTCACTCCCTTCGGGCTTTACCAATTCAAGGTTATGCCCTTTGGGATGAAGAATGCCCCGGCTACGTTTCAGCGGATGGCTGACAGGCTCCTGGAGGGACTCCAAGACTTCGCATGTGCGTATTTAGACAATATTGCTGTCTACAGCTGCACATGGGGAGACCACCTAGGCCACGTGTCCAGGGTGCTCGAGAGAATTCACCAAGCAGGGCTTACGTTGAAACTGGACAAATGTCACGTGGGTATGGCGGAGGTACAGTACAGGTAAACAGCGGCCTGAGCCTGCCAAAATAGAGGCCATAGCTAATTGGCTCCAACCTCGGACTAAGACCCAGGTCTTAGACTTCTTAGGAACAGCCGGTTATTACAGGAAATTTGTCCCCGACTATAGCGCCCTGGCCAAACCCCTCACTGATCTCACCAAAAAGGCCCTTTCCAAACAGGTTACCTGGACCCCAGAGTGCGTGGCAGCCTTCCAGAAACTGAAAGCAGCATTGAGTGAGGCTCCTGTGTTGGCTGCACCAGACTACTCTAAACAATTTCTTGTCCACACAGATGCCTCCATGTTTGGGCTGGGAGCCGTGTTAAGCCAGGTGGGAGACGACGGCATGGAACACCCGGTGCCCTATCTAAGTCGGAAACTGTTGCCCCGGGAGGTCAGCTATGCCACCGTGGAGAAGGAGTGCCTAGCCCTGGTGTGGGCCCTTAAGAGACTCCAACCTTATTTGTACGGCCAGCCGTTTACTCTGATGACCGACCACAACCCGTTGGTGTGGTTAAACTGGGTGGTTGGCGATAACCCTAGACTCTTACGGTGGAGCCTAGCCCTTCAACCGTACAACTTCACCATGCAATATCGTCCGGGCAAACAAAATGGTAATGCAGATGGTTTGTCCCGCCAAACGGAATTGGATGCTTAACCTGGACTGTTTCTTTGTTTTCCCTCGGACATCCCCAAGCCAACCCGTCAGGGTCTTGGCGGGTATGCCGACCTATGGACTTATAGGGGAGCAGTGTGAAGAAATGCCCCTCTTATACTGTAAATATACCCTTGTATTCGTTTGTTTAATAGCAATGTTTCCCTATGGCATTCGGTAGGTAAAACTACCGAATGCAGACCACCCTGTTTCCCATTATACAGACTGTACCCCCTTGCTGGCTGGATTACGTTCGACAGAAGTTCTGCACGAACGGCAGGTCTCGCCGCCATTTCTGGACTTCCACGTGTTCGCGGCCATTTTAGCTCCCGAACAGCGGTGTTTGCCGTTGAATGTCTGGAACTGAAAACGGACACTCAAACAGGCTAACACCGCTGAAGCCTCCAGACCTTCGGTAAACCCCCTTCCAAACTACCGAACGACCGGGCGTTCGGTAGAAAGACTTACTAACGGATGGGGAATCAAGCGAACCAAGGATGGTAGCTGGATGGCCGGCCGTTCGGGAGGTTTTTCATGCGATCTAAGACCGACTGCAGGGCCAGAATTCATGGAACTGTTTTCGGCTACTTTGCCCGTGCAGTTGGTCAAAACTTCTAAGTCCTATATCTCCCGAACGGCTGAACCGAATGGCCTGAGATTCTAATATGTTGGTCTCCCAGACAATAGCTATCTGGGGTACATCCAAACTTTGGGGAATTTCTGTTACGTTTTAATTGTGTTTAATGGTTATCTGAGGGGAGGAGATGTACAGTATGTATATTGTTAGGATTGGATGTATGGCTAATTATATGGGAGGCTCCTTTGCATGGGCTGAATTCCATAAAAAGAGCATGCCTGTCATTAAACCTTCAGTTCATCTTTGTACCCTTATTCTGACTACGTATGCTGTTTGGGAGTTCGTGTGTTTTACTGTGGGAATTATCCAGGAACACTATTGGATTTACAATTGGGAATTCGTCTACCATAACTACCGAACAGAGGGCTATATTCACTGGGCTCTGGCTGTTCAGGAGGAAACTACCGATTAAGGTTTAAATGTACTTGGTTTCCTTACATATACATTTTAAGTACCCTGGTTTGTCTACTTTTAGAAATGTTATGCCACGATGACGGTAATTGTCATTCCCGGCCTACCATACAAAGGCAACATAGATCCAACAAACCAATCTGACAAATGTGTGAAAACTGAAATGAGTAAGCTCTTTATTTGACCCTGTAACTTTCCAAAATTTCATGAAGCCTGTAGATGGGGGAAGTGTTGTACTCATGGGACATTACAGCACATAAATATGTCTGTTTTATTGCAGTAAAAAGCTAACAGTATTATGACACTCAAAATTAAAATGCCATGCTAAGGTTGGAAAATAAGATGTCTTAATTTCACACACTTTTGTTTAGATTTCATTCGTATTAAATTATGTTCCATATGTAAATATTTGATCGAAAATGAAAGCCCGATTTCTCCTGAACTCAATGATGTATAATAGGTGTGGGTGCCCCTTATATGAAAGAGGCAAATTATGATTGAACAGACATATAGCTCAAATTCTAGGTTTTGTTTTGATCAGAACTTGCACAATGGTTTCTGTCCTTAAGGGGTTAATGGTGAAGTGTTTTGTGTTTCAATAAACAAAAGAGTTATGAACATAAGGGAACATGTGGTTATATTCACAGTAGAAAGCGTCTTATAATGAACAGAATCATGATATAACAGAACACTGATACATCATTTAACAATTTAAAAAGCATGCATGCATATGAACATTTAAATGTAATATAAAAACAATAAAAAACATATAAAAAATTATACCTTTTAGAAATGTTTTAATCATAAGTCAAAAGCAGATTTGAGTGCTATGATTATGTCATGATCTACACCACTTGGCGTGTGCTACAGACTAGATGCATCATTTGATCAAATGCATTATTTCATCGCGCAACAAACACTATGGAATTGTTAGCAACAGGAAAAAAAAAGGGCTTTTTTTCCTGTCTTCTTATTCAGGGCTCGAGTCCTGCAGGAACGCATGGGAACGGCGTTCCTGCACTTTTTCCAAAGCAGGAACGCCGTTCCCGTTACCTGTCCTGCAGGACCGGCCCTGCTACCTGCACAGAGGGGCCAGCACACGCTGTGTTCCCTCTCCAGCTATAACTCTCGCGAGACCCGCTGCTGTTACCATGGCAACGCTCCGCACAGGCGAGTCTCGCGAGAGTTAGAGCTGGAGAGGGAACACTGCGTGTGATGGCCCCTGTGTGCAGCGGCTGGCTCCCTCCACCGGACCACCAGGCGATCTCCCCCCTCCCTGACAAGGTAAGAAGCAGGGAGGGGGGAATAAAATAAAAAAAAATATAGACACATAAAGTTAAAAAAAAATGCTCCTCCCCCCCCACATCATCCAGCACTCACACACCCATCATCCAGCACACACACACCCATCATCCAGCACACACACACCCATCATCCAGCACTCACACACCCATCATCCAGCACACACACACCCATCATCCAGCACACACACTCACACACACCACCCATCATCCAGCACACACACACCCATCATCCAGCACTCACACACCCATCATCCAGCACACACACATCATCCAGCACTCACACACATCATCCAGCACTCACACACCCATCATCCAGCACTCATCACAGCACACACACATCCATCATCCACACTCAAACACCCATCATCCAGCACACACACACCCATCATCCAGCACACACACACCCATCATCCAGCACACACACACACACCCATCATCCAGCACTCACACACCCATCATCCAGCACACACACAATCCCATCATCCAGCACTCACAAACACACATCATCCAGCACTCACACACCCATCATCCAGCACCTCACACACACATCCAGCACCCACACACACATCATCCAGCACACACACACACACACACTCATCTAGCACACACAAACACACATCATCCAGCACCCACACAATCATCCACAGCACCCACACACACACATCATCCAGCACACACACACACATCATCCAGCACCACACAAACACACATCATCCAGCACTCACACAAACACCCATCATCCAGCACTCACACACACATCATCCAGCACTCACACACACATAATCCAGCACACACACACACATAATCCAGCACACACACACACATCATCCAGCACACACACACACATCATCCAGCACACGCACAGACACACATCATCCAGCACACGCACACACATCATCCAGCACTCGCACACACATCATCCAGCACTCACACACACGTCATCCAGCGCGCACACACTGCATTCATTATACACACTCTTCACTCACTACAAACACACTACATTCACTATACACCCTCTGCATTCACTATACACACTCTGCATTTATTATGCACATTCTGCACTCACTACACACTACATTCACTATACACACTCTGCATTCACTACAAACACACTACATACACTGCATTCATTGTACACACTCTGCACTCACTAAAAACACACTGCATTCATTATACACACTCTGCATTCACTACAAACACAATACATTCATTATACACACCCTGCACTGCACTATATGCATAGGAGTGTAATTTTTTTTTTTTTTAAAGGGGGGTGGGGGGGCGGCGGGAATCTTGGGTGAGTTCCCACACTTTTTCCCCCAGGACTTGACCCCTGTTCTTATTCCTACAATTATTGCTAAGGTAGAGTTATCCGTGCAAACCTTCACACAAATAGGATGTTCTGAGAGGGAAGGACATAGACAGAAATACACACCAACTAATGATCAGAGGACTTAAAACCCCAACTCTTAAACACAAAAGATTGTGTACACCGTCAGTAAAAGCAAATATATCTTGTTGTACTTTAACAACACCACAAAATTTTAACCCAAAAGCGTTACTTGCACACAATCCCAAATTCCTATGCACATTTAAAAAACAGGAAGATTTTTAGTATCACTCCAATGGCCATTAAAATGTAAGCTCCCCTGTCACATCAAGGCTAAACCTGCAAAACGAAAAGCATATGAAGAAGCATCTCTTATGTGGACAATACTCTGCCCATGGAGGCATCTTTGTTGGTAGTACCCTATCCCCAGAGGCTGGCATCTGACTCCAGAATTGTTTAGTTGTAGACCAAAAATGGTTTGCCCTTTCCAGGCTTGAATGTTTAGGAGCCACCATCTCAATTCTGATCTTATTTCCTCTGTCAACAGTACCACTTGGTCGTAAGATGGTGACTGATCTAGATATCTAGCCTTTGATCATTGCATGGCTCTGTAATGGAGCAGTCATGAGAATACAGTTTGAATGGACGAAGACAAGAGTCCCAAGATGCGAGACAGTAGCCACAGGGAAATGGAATCCTTCCAGAGAACCTATTGTAATTCCTTTCAAATAGGGGTTACCTTTGATGAAAGAAGTTTGAGAATGGAGGAAGTCGAATCTATCTCAAAGCTGAGAAACTGAAACACCTACATTGGAATCATCACTGACTTTGGTCTGTTCACCATGAAACCAAGCGATTTGAAAAACTGCACTGTGAACCACGTCTGTCAATGAAGTCTCATCGTATCCATACAGAAATTCAAAATAAATTCTAAATAGACAATGCAGTGAATGACAATTGTAGATAAGACACAACTGCCCTGAAAAGCTTTTGAAGCAGCATGGAGCAGAGCTGAGACATGTAAATTGCCAAGAAAGGCCATGCCATCGAAAGCGTTGATTTGCTTAGTGGATTGGTACCAACAAGTAGGCATCCTTGAGATCTAGGCTGGTGAACCAGTCTCCTTGTTTGAGTAAATCTCAAAGTAAGTCAATACCTTCTGTTTTGAAGTGGTGATATACTACATACAGTGCCTTGCAAACGTATTCACCCCCTTGGCATTTATTGCATTTTGTTGCCTCACAACCTGGAATTAACATGGATTGTTTGAGGATTTGCATCATTTAATTTACAGAACATGCCCACAACTTTGAAGAATTTTTTTTTTTTATTGTGAATCAAACAACAAATAGGAAAAAATAACAGAAAAAGTCAATATGCACAACTATTCAACCCCCTTAATTCAATACTTTGTAGAGCCACCTTTTGCGGCAATCACAGTTCCAAGTCGCTTTGGACAAGTCTCTATGAGCTTGCCACATCTTTTCACTGGGATTTTTGCCCATTCCTCCTTGCAAAACTGCCCAGCTCCTTCAAGTTGGATGGGTTGCACTTGTGAACAGCAATCTTTAAATCTGACCACAGATTTTCTATTGGATTGAGGTCTGGGCTTTGACTAGGCCATCCCAACACATTTACATGTTTCCCCTTAAACCACTCAAGTGTTGCTTTAGCAGTTTGTTTGGGGTCATTGTTCTGCTGGAAGGTGAACCTCCATCCTAGCCTCAAATTACGCACAGAGTGGTACAGGTTTTGCTCAAGAATATCCCTGTATTTAGCACCATCCATCTTTCCCTCAACTCTGACCAGTTTCCAAGTCCCGGCTGCTGAAAAAGATCCCTACACTATGATGCTGCCACCACCGTGTTTCACTGAGGGGATGGTGTTCTTTGGGTTATGGGATGTGTTGAGTTTGCATCAGACATAGTGTTTTCTTTGATGGCTGAAAAGTTACATTTTAGTCTCATCAGACCAGAGCACCTTCCTCCATACATTTTGGGAGTCTCCCACATGCCTTTTCACAAACTCAAAACGTGTCATTTTGTTTTTTGCTGAAAGTAATGACTTTCTTCTGGCCACTCTGCCATAAAGCCCAACTCTATAGAGCGTACGGCTTATTGTCGTCCTATGTACAGATACTTCAGTCTCTGCTGTGGAACTCTGCAGCTTCTCCAAGGTTACCTCTCTGTGCTGCCTCTCTGATTAATGCCCTCCTTGACCCGATCCATGAGTTTTTGGTGGGCGGCCATCTCTTGGCAGGTTTGCTGTTGTGCCATGTTCTTTCCAAAGATAAGAAGGTGTAAGTAGATCTGTTATAGATAATTAGAATATTGAAAAAAAACATTTTCAAGCCACCTATATCCTAAATATGCAAAAAACTAGCAGTTAGATAATAATATGGTATCATGTAAGTGTCAATTATGTTATATCCAATATTTTTTGTCAGCATGAATTATACATGTCAGTTCTATTAATACCAGCTCACAGATGTGAGATTTATGGAAGCTGTTACAGAATATTTCTAATTCCAAAATCCAATACAGATGGGTATCAGTAAAATAGTAACACTTTATTTTTTGAGTCTTTGTTACTTATTAATTGTTTGATTAAATCTTAGCTAAAATTAGTTGTGTCTGAATAGGTCTCTAATGAATTGAATCAGACATACTTGACGTGAACACACTCTAGAAGAATGCACACTAATGCAAGAAGTATTGTGTGGTGGAGAATTTTTATGGACATAAACAAAGGAGGAAAAAAAAGTAATATCTGATTTTATACTATCACTGACACTAATTTAGACAGAGTGGCCTCTTTTCATCTAATTAGTAATTAGTAGTTAAATGCATAGAATGTGTAATTCACATGTGCCTGTGTATGTTTTCCAATCCAATTCTGAACTTTATATAAAATGCTACGCAGAATTATTTACAGTTCAAGAAATGAAGACAACTCAGATCAGAGACAAAGGGTGCTACATATTATTTGTCACCATTGGGGGATTCTAAGAAGATCTTTCCCCGAAATCCCAGAATTGCAGTCACCCCTTTGTTCTCATACAAAAGACCACAAAACATAGGAGACATCCTAGTACGAGCAGACATAGGTCCACTTAAACCTAAAATACAACACTTTTTGTCTACTCCTAATTTCGGAACTTTTCCATGTCACAATTGTAGCTCCTATATGATACTTATTAGTTACCAAACACACATAAAAATACACTTATAATCTTATCAGGCGACTTAAAAACACCTATCCAAGAAAACAAATATGGAGATTCAGTTCCACCACATGGCCATATCATGTTAAGCCCACCACTACTTCACTGTACTCCAGTATCGGTTTTCCAAATGTGGGAGACAAATTAAATAGTGCTAAAGTGTATTCAGTTGATCTATTGTAAGAGCATTGTGAGTATACAAAACTAATGTGATAAAAGCAATTAAAAACAGTGTCAAAACTAAACAATTAAAGTGTTAGTGCTTGTAGCTCTTGTCATTCCATCATTAGGGTTGCTAAAAAAATTTCACTTGTGAATCCTCTTATGTTGTATATATCATTAGGTGTCCTTGTGGTCTTCTTTACATTGGGAATACCACAATTAATGTCGAGAAAGACTCAATAAACACGAGTCCACGATCAGGACAAGACAACTCCCAGTACCGGCTCATTTTTCTGACCATAACAATGATGTGTCACAATTACATTTTCAGGTCGTAGACCATAAACCACCCCTAAGGAGAGGAGGAGATTGTATAAAATTACTCAAAAAGATAGAAGCCTTTTGGATCTATACATTGGACACATTGTGGCCAAAAGGACTTAATAGAGAATTTAGTTCCCATTTATGATTGGATATATGGTAATCATCATTTTTATCTTACAAGGACATAACAAAGTGATACATGTTCCAGGACGTCACTGTGCACATAGTACATCCACAAAGAATGCATTCATACATGACACCATATAGTGCACATATCACATCAACAAAAAATGCAGGCACACATGGTTCAACGTAGATCTGTAATTCACCTCAACGCTTTACACATCTACTTTGTTTTTTGTGTGCGTACGAAACAAAAAAAACATTTTTAGTTGTTTTTTTTTAAAATACAGATGAAAGACTGAAACAAAAAGAAAGTTAGTACAGAAAAGGTCTCTTTGCTTTGGCGGACCTTATTTCCATGTCCTGAGAAGGTTACCGGATATTTTGCTACACCCAGCAATGATGCTTACGTCTCCTAGGTAAGTAGCATTTACTCTTTTGTTTAGGTATTTAAACTTAGGGATAGATCACCAAAACTGTCCTAGGGCCTAAAATCCCTTGGAAGAAAAAGAAAGAAAAGGAAGTATTGGTCGTCTGCCGGGGAGGGAGCTATGGTGTAGGGGGGCAAGGAGGAGCGAGGGAAGATGAGGAAGCGGGCAAGGGTCGTATTCATCAGCTCCTCTCCACCAGTCACCACCCGTATCCCACTTCAGTCCACAAAGCCGCCAGAGAACCAGGGCTTCCATATTTTCACAAACTTTTGTACTGTATGCCTTACGTGCGCTGTCAGTTTGTCCATCAGGCACGTGTCCCTAACTTTATCAAGGACCAGCGAAATGGAAGGAATATCTTTTTTAGGGTTTTTAGCAAAGAGACAACCTATTGTCTCCACCTGGATTGTGGCAGTGGCACATGGGTAGAGTTTGACATATTTTCTCTTCTCTTATTTGTATTATCCTTGTGAGTAATTAATTTTTATGTTCATCACCAATAGACAGCTATTATGGATAAAGTCCACTTACTTCAGTAGTGGGGAAAGTGATGGAAACCATGTTAAAGGATAGGATTGATGAACATCTAAAAACACATGGATTTCAAGATCAGAGACAACATGGGTTTACTTCAGGGAGATCATGCCAAACTAATCTTATTGATTTTTGATTGGGTAACTAAAATTATAGATCAGGGTGGTGCAGTAGACATTGCTTACCTAGATTTCAGTAAGGCTTTTGACACTGTTGCACATACAAGGCTTATCAATAAACTGCAATCTTTAAGTTTGGATTCCAATATTGTTGAATGGGTAAGGCAGTGGCTGAGTGACAGGCAACAAAGGGTTGTAGTTAATGGAATATATTCAAAGCTTGGACTTGTCACCAGTGGGGTACCTCAGGGATCTGTACTTGGACCCATTCTCTTTAATATTTTTATTAGTGATATTGCAGAAGGTCTTGATGGTAAGGTATGTCTTTTTGCTGATGATACTAAGATATGTAACAGGGTTGATGTTCCAGGAGGGATAAGCCAAATGACAAATGATTTAGGTAAACTAGAAAAATGGTCAGAATTGTGGCAACTGGCATTTAATGTGGATAAGTGCAAGATAATGCATCTCGGACGTAAAAACCCAAGGGCAGAGTACAGAATATTTGATAGAGTTCTAACCTCAACATATGAGGAAAGGGATTTAGGGGTGATTATTTCTGATGACTTAAGGTAGGCAGACAATGTAATAGAGCAGCAGGAAATGCTAGCAGAATGCTTGGTTGTATAGGGAGAGGTATTAGCAGTAGAAAGAGGGAAGTGCTCATGCCATTGTGCAGAACACTGGTGAGACCTCACTTGGAGTATTGTACACAGTACTGGAGACCGTATCTTCAAAAGGATATTGATACCTTAGAGAGGGTTCAGAGAAGGGCTACTAAACTGGTTCATGGATTGCGGGATAAAAAACTTACCAGGAAAGGTTAAAGGATCTTAACATGTATAGCTTGGAGGAAAGACGAGACAGGGGGGATATGATAGAAACATTTAAATATATAAAGGGAATCAACACAGTAAAGGAGGAGACTATATTTAAAAGAAGAAAAACTACCACAACAAGAGGACATAGTCTTAAATTAGAGGGACAAAGGTTTGGCATGATCTCCCTGAAGTAAACCCACGTTGTCTCTGATCTTGAAATCCATGTGTTTTTAGATGTTCATCAATCCTATCCTTTAACATGGTTTCCATCACTTTCCCCACTACTGAAGTAAGGCTTACTGGCCTATAGTTGCCCGACTCCTTCCTATTACCTTTCTTGTGAATGGGCACAACATTCGCTAACTTCCAATCTTCTGGGACTACTCCTGTTAACAATGATTGATTAAATAAATCTGTTAATGGTTTTGCTAGTACACCACTAAGCTCTTTTAATAGCTTTGGGTGTATTCCATCAGGTCCCATTGACTTATTTGTCTTTACTTGACAGTTGAAATAGAACCTCTTCCTCTGTAAACTCACGTGTAATAAATGACTCATTTATCCTTTTTTCTCAACTGAGGTCCCTTTCCTTCATTTTCATCTGTAAATACAGAACAAAAATATTCATTGAGGCAGTCAGCTAGACCTTTATCCTCTTCTACATACCTTCCTTCTTTTGTTTTTAATCTAACTAATCTTGTTTTACTTTTCTTTTCTCATTTATGTATCTAAAAAATGTTTTATCCCCTTTTTTTACTGACTGTGCTATTTTCTCTTCTGTGTGTGATTTGGAAGCTCTTATAACTTGCTTAGCCTCTTTTTGCCTAATCTTATAGATCATTTTGTCTTTCTCACTCTGGGTTTTTTTATAATTCCTAAATGCTAACTTTTTGTTTTTAACTATTTTGGCCACATCTGCGGAGTACCACAGTGGTTTCTTGAATTTTTTGCTTTTACTGACAAGCCTAATGCAATTTTCTGTTGCCTTCAATAGTGCAACTTTTAAATAATCCCATTTCTCTTGGACTCCATTTAAATTGCTCCAGTCTGATAATGACTCCTCTACCCATATTCTAATTTTAGAAAAGTCTGTTTTTCTAAAGTCTAAAACTTTTGTTTTTGTGTGGTGTGACTCAGTCACTGTTCTTATATTAAACCACACTGACTGATGATCACTGGATCCTAAACTTTCACCTACAGTAATATCTGATACCAAATCTCCATTTGTTAACACTAAATCTAGTATGGCCTCTTTACGAGTTGGCTCCTCAACAACTTGTTTTAGAGACAATCCCAGTAGGGAGTTTAGAATATGTGTGCTCCTGGCACAAGTAGCTAATTTTGTTTTCCAATTTACATCAGGAAGATTAAAGTCACCCATGATGATAACTTCCCCCTTCATTGTCATTTTAGCTATTTCCTCAACTAGTAGATTATCTAACTCTTCAATTTGTCCTGGGGGCCTATAAATCACACCTACACGAGTTACTGTGTGATTACCAAATTCTAACGTAGCCCAAACGGACTCTATGTTTGCCTCACTAACTTTTATTAGGCTAGATTTTATGCTATCCTTCACATACAAGGCCACCCCTCCCCCTTTCTTGCCTTCCCTATCTTTCCTATATAAAGAGTACCCTGGTATTGCTATGTCCCAGTCATTTTTCTCATTGGACCATGTCTCAGTAACAGCGACTAAATCTACACTATCAGTTGCCATTATTGCCACAAGTTCATGGATCTTATTCTCTAAACTGCGAGCATTTGTAGACATGACTCTAAGCTTATCATTTTTTAACACACTTGCTACAGGCACCTTCTGTCCTTGTTTTGGGGGACAATTGGATTGATGTTTTATCACCCTCTTGCCCCCCCACCTAGTTTAAATACATCCTAGCAAAACCTCTGAACTGCTCACTGAGAACATTTGTTCCCTTTTGAGAAAGATGCAAACCATCTTTTTTGTACAGCTTATCTCCATTCCAAACAGAGCTACCATGAGAAATAAAGCCAAATCCTTGCTCCCGACACCATTCACCAAGCCACAAATTAAAGTCCCTAATCGCATCCGCCTGTCGTTCTGAGTGTTATGCACAGGCAGAACTTCAGAGAATGACAGTGTGGAAGCAACCTGCCGTATATCATTGGCAAAAACACTAAAAACTTCCTTAACCTCTGAAACCTCATTGCAAGCCAAGTCATTTGTCCCTAGATGGACAAGTACATCCAATTCCCCTTCCTGCTTTGCTTGCTTAACAATATTACAGATACGTCTCCTGTCTCTGTGAGCAGTAGCTCCGGGAAGACACCTCACAAGACCACCATTGTCCATCTCCACACCTCTTATAATGGAATCACCCAACAACAACTGCTTTCTATTAGGCTTCACCATACTCTCCAAGCCGGTCTCCACAACACCACTAGTCTCAGTGCCTCTCTCCACAACACCACTAGCCTCAGTGCCTCTCTCCACAACACCACTAGTCTTAGTGCCTCTCTCCACAACACCACTTGCCTCAGTGCCTCTCTCCACAACACCACTAGCCTCAGTGCCTCTCTCCACAACACCACTAGCCTCAGTGCCTCTCTCCACAACGCCATTACACTCTGAAAGTGCAGAAAATGAATTATGAAGAGCAACAGATCCTACAGTAATCCATCTGCCTTTCCTAGCATGTCTCTGCGGCAGTGGCTTTGCAGCAGTTCCAGTCTTAGTTTTTTCACCAGATAATTTACAAATCTCAGACTTCAAAAATACAATCTCCTGCCGCAAGATCGAGAACTGTCTACAGATTAGACAACAACCAAACCTCCAAAAAGTGGAACGTGAAACAAATGCATAGCAATTGTTACACTGAACTAAGCCTGCCACTCCAATTCTGAGAATAATTTAAATCTAACAAATCTTAACTTTTTTCTTTATCCTCCTGAATACCTCAGATTACCTCCAGGTTATCTCCAGAATATCCCCAACTACACACTTAGAAACAGCACTTTGAAGTAGCACCAAGCTATATTAGACAAGCTAATGACACCAGGCCTTATATAACTCCTAAAATCACCGCCCACTAGGAATGTTTAACACCTGAGTAGGCCTCTGCTTATTTGCAAACAATAGCTAATTAACCAGCAATCAATAGCAAGTAACTAGCTTAATCAAATCAAATGCCTTATAATTTCCAACAGGAATTCAAACCTTGTGCAACCAGTAACCTTTTCCTACAGATGAATCTTACCTGTAACAGTAGAAAAGAAAGCTCTTAGCACAACTCTTAGACAGTTGAAGCTTCTGTAAAACTCTCCAGAATATCTCCAACTACACACTTAGAAACAGCACTTTGAACTAGCACCAAGCTATATTAGACAAGCTAATGACACCAGGCCTTATATAACTCCTAAAATCACCGCCCACTAGGAATGTTTAACACCTGGGTAGGCCTCTGCTTATTTGCAAATAATAGCTAATTAACCAGCAATCAATAGCAAGTAACTAGCTTAATCAAATCAAATGCCTTATAATTACCAACAGGAATTCAAACCTTGTGCAATCAGTAACCTTTTCCTACAGATGAATCTTACCTGTAACAGTGGAAAAGAAAGCTCTTAGCACAACTCTTAGACAGTTGAAGCTTCTGTAAAACTCTCCAGAATATCTCCAACTACACACTTAGAAACAGCACTTTGAAGTAGCACCAGCTTAATAGATCCTTAAATCCTTATATATAAACTATCACACATAATGATACCAAATCAGATCTACTAAAGTTCAACATTAAGAAAAGTCCTTTTCTTAATTTTGAAATTTTAGCAGGTTAGTATAAACATAATTTTGGATTCCAAATTATGGCAGTATTAAACTGCTTAATGATATAAATTAAGAAAATACTTTCTTACCTGGGCATTCATGGTCCTGTCAATTGCTGGGGGTGTACCGGCAGCAGCAGGCAAGTTAGGTTGTTAGATAACAGTTAAATCTGCCCAACATAGATGTTGAGCCTAATAAAAAAAGTTAAATTCCCAAACAAGTCTCAAGATAAGTGCAAACATACCAAGATAGCATATAAACCATGCAAAACACAGAGTGAATTGAGTGATGGTGGTAAACTCACGTAAACCCAATGGAGAGCCCTCTAAATAAAAAACTTACCCTTTTAAAAAGGGAAAGGTGGGGGCGTGGCTGACTGAACAACTGCACCGACGTCTAACCAAGGAGCTCCACTCCAGCGTTGTAAAAAGAGCTGACAAACCTCACTTTTAAGCTCCACCAAGCTGACATCCCACGTCTCCCCACTGAGAGAACACCATGGGGCGAAAACATAAAAAAAATCCGGTATCCAGAGTCACTGAGATTGCTTGATATCCGACTTTCATTTGAGAGGCCTACACCGCAGGCTCTCCCTAAGATGGTGGCGGAGGCACAGAGTGACAGAGAGGCCTCAGAGGAATCCTGAGAAGAGGAAGATGGGACTGCTTCATCGTCAGTGAGCAGTGTACAGCAAGAATCTGAATCAGAGGGTGATTCCTCGCGGGCCACAAAAAGAGACATAAGAAATCTTTTACAAGACTTCAGGAAGGTATGGATGGCCGACCTTCAAGAGGCACACACAGATCTGGGAATTCTCAGACAAAGAGTCAGCGAAGTTGAATCCAGGGAAGCTGCACGCGACACCCAAATCCAGACCACCCAAGACCAAATGGACACCCTTGCCACCCAAGTCCAGAAACTTACCCGAACAGTGACGGTGCTAGATTCCAGGCACAGACGTCGAAACATTCAGAGGTGTTCCTGAGCGAATTGGAGGGAATGATCTGCTCTCCTTTCTGCAACGCATGGTAACCTCTATGGGTCTAAAGAGAGGAGAGGGTGACTCAGTGTTGGGGTCTGTGTTCAGGATCCGCAAATCAGCATCAGCACCTGTGAAAGCACCCAGAGACATCATAGCGGTCACAGCAGATGTGGCAGCAAGAACAGCTATCAAGTCCCGATCCAGAGACATTGGAAACATCAGGTTTGAAGGCAGCATAGTGGCAATATATGCTGACCTACTGTTCGGGCTACTAATGGAGAAGAGGCAGCTGGCCCCGATCGCAAAGAGACTGCAAGACTAAGAGGTCAAATACCGCTGGGGCATAGACGGAACTCTGGATGTTCCACAAGATGACACAATGCTAACCTTATCCTCCCCTGGAGACACAGAAGCTTTCCTCCAGATACTGAACCTGAAAACCCCATGCCCAGGGTCAGCCGAGCCAGCTGGAACCAGGGATCAGTGTACCCTCAAAGTCAGCAACCTGCATGGGTCCCTACACCTAACTGGAGAACAGATATGAGATGCCAAGTTCCCACCTGATGTATATATACATTCCTTCCAAAAGGTTTATTAGTAGGGACTAACCTTTACACCGGCTTCATAGCTTGCATGCCTACTATGCCTCGTTAACGCAGGACTAATTGGAACTGCCACAGGTCTTTCATACCAAACAACCTGATATACATCATAATGCTTACCAAAAGTTTATAGTTTATCAGTTAATTGTGTTTCTAATGTTATGCATACTGCCCACGATTGATGTCATACCATATTACCATATACCATATTACCATAATTCATATAATGGAAAAGTGTTTTATTGAGTGAAAACGCTAATAAAACACAAATTGAAAAAAAAAAAAAGGGAAAAGTGTATGTTGATTGCATATGCTAGAAAAGAAAAGTGTATATAGTGTAATACATTTAATATAGAAGTGCAGTAAATAAATTAATAAGGAGGAGAAAAACCATATTACCATAATTCATATAATGGAAAAGTGTTTTATTGAGTGAAAACGCTAATAAAACACAAATTGAAAAAAAAAAGGGAAAAGTGTATGTTGATTGCATATGCTAGAAAAGAAAAGTGTATATAGTGTAATACATTTAATATAGAAGTGCAGTAAATAAATTAATAAGGAGGAGAAAAACCTAAAACTTAGACATTTTCTGGATTTAAAGAATTATAAAAATCTAACGGCAAGTCTCAGGGGGGTAAGGTACCACCGGAGCAGAGTTTTATATGCCTGCTCCTTGTGGTTAACACATATGGTTACTGTCGCTGTTGCTTCCCATATGTCCGCCCAGTCCGTTGGGTTCCCAGGGGGTCCCAGGTCCCTTTCCCAGGCCTTTATGTAGGAGAAGGCTTCGGAGGGGGTTTTAAGTGCCATTATGTTGTATAGGTTGGATATCTGGCCCTTGTGTATTGGGTTGCTTATGCAGCCCCTTTCAAATGCTGTTGGCTTCATCACTGCCACTGCGGCTATGCTGGGGGTTGATAGGAAGCTTCGGAGCTGGAGGTATCGGAAATGATCGAACGTGTTATATGGTGTATCGTTTGGTAGGTCTGGGAAGGGAATAAGGTGGTTATTGTGGTAAAAATGACAGATTCTAGTGAGTCCGTTGTCCTCATAACATGTAAAGTGTTGGGGTGTCATTCCCGGGGTAAATTGAGGGTGTCTCAGTACAACCAAAACAAACACAAAGAAAGCATCTGATCTGAATTTAGAGAACTCTCAGAGTTCAACCGAACACCACACAATGACCCAAGGACACATGGGCAACCCCCACCCGTGAAGAGGGAGAACACCCCCCCCAGCACCCACAATGCCCACACCGACTCCAAGTTCTATACCCCCGAACCCAGAGGTAACACCGCACCCCCCAAGGACCGAGATAACATACTGCAAAATGCAGAACGAGATCACATGCCCTCAGAGAACCCACGCACCAGGCATGAACTATACACGAACTTAACACAATAAAAACATAGACTAACGCCCAAAACAACGACACTAAGAACAGGGACGCTGATGGAAACGCTAACCCTCCACCCACCCTGTTTCTCCCGACCCTAAGCAGACAAAGCAGTATGCATGAAAAAAGAATGAATGCAATAGGATCAATTTCAAAACTGAAAGTGTAACCTCATGTATTGTATTATGTTACAACCCCTTTTCTTTTCTGTATCCCATACAAATGAAGATTTTATGAAAGTTACATGAAAATTAAAAAATAAAGAATTTACAAAAAAAACGGCAAAATGTGTAAAAGTTAAATACGGATGGAGGCACGATAAACCAATAGGACTGATCAACAAATGGGAAAAAGAACTGCATGTTTCTATAAAAGATACATTAATCAATAAGGAAAGAAATATATGTACACAGATAAAAGAAATGGATGGGGGGAAAATATTAATGATGACAAGATACCAAGGCCAAAAGTAAGAAGCACCAGGGAAACCACATAAGCCTGGTATCTGTCTGAAATATAGCAAAAAAAATAAATAAAATATTGGATGCACTCTCATTGATTATAACCCCACAAGGACACGCTCAGATCTCAACAGTGGGCATATACTCTGGTGATACCGAACCCTCTTCTGTCATCAATATGACAGAAACTCAAGAAAGGAATAAAACTACATAATTCCCGCATAACGCCTCACTTAGTTTTGTGCTATTGATATCTTTTGATAACTAAGAAATGTATATGTTTTTCTCCTATGTCCCTATGTGTATATTTAACACTAAGTGTATTTGCCAGGACTCTTGCCCTCTCTGCTAATGAGGATCATATGTAATGTGTCATCACCAGTACAACTGATATGGAGGCATGTATGACCTGGAAGGGACGAGGAGGTTGCGCCCCGTCACGCTATGTACCAGCAACCTTCCCAGAAGTAAAATAGAGATTGGACATTCCCGGAAGTGACGCTGCATTGGTCTCTCCATGTCGCTTCTGTGGATAGATAAGGGAAAGCTGTACATCACACTCCCCCTACGCTACAGCGAAACTTGAACGAACTGCCCAATCAGCATTTTAGGCAGGGTATTTAATTAAGAACATGATGAAAGAAGGATATTAATTGAAAATATCAAAATGTGTTTTGATTGCTGAGAAGACTTGTGAGCATTATTTATCTTTAATGGCACTTGGCTTGTTTTTGTTTTATCATCATTTGGTGTTTTTACTTTGTATAAATAAATATATTTAGCCTTTTTATTGGATCCACTCTACTCCTGCATACCTGCTTTCATCTAGATAAGGGGTGTGTTCCCCTGTATTGGCACACTTACATATATACTGAGAGTCAAGTATATCTGGCTAATTTTTTGCACTTTTATTTCATCATTGCACTTTATTTAAGGATTTACATTACAAACTTTGCTTCTCTTTTGTTTTATACCTTTCTTGAGTTTGCATCATATTAAAGACAGACGAGGTCCCGGTATCACCAGAGTTTACCCTAGGGGCGGATCCAGAACCTAATCTTAGGAGGGGTAGATTATTTAAAGAAACAATCCAGGCACAATGACCACTGCAGCTCTCTCTAGTGGTTATGGTGCCAGGAGTGCCTTGTTGCCCTCCCAGGGAATACGGACAGTAGTACGGAATAAAGTACTTTATTTAAATGCTGTCAAATAGCTAAAGGCTAGAGTTCACTCTCGCAAGATCCAGAGCGTTGCCATTGCAACAGCGGCAACACTCCGTGCTCGCAAGAGGAGGACCCGTAGGAGCGGCAAGCTGAGTTCCCGGGTACACTCTCCCTCCCCTGCCGGCTGCAGGAGTTCCCGGGTACACTCTCCCTTCCGGTCTTTGAAGGCACCCAGCAGGGCTGGCTGGGGAGAGCAAGGCACTGTTGTTTCTCAGGGGGAATTGCACCGTTGCCCCTCCCTGAATCCGCCAGTGGTATACCCACACTGTTGAGATCTGAGCCTGTCCTTGTGTAGCTCTAATCTATGTGAGTGCATGCAAAATGAATTTACTGCACTCCTATATTGAACGTATTGCTCTATATATACACCTTTCTTTTCTAGCATATGCTATCAACATACACCTTTCCCTTTTTTAAAGGGTAAGTGATCTATATAGGTAGCGTTCCACTGGGTTTATGCGAGTGTACCACCATCACTCAATTCCTCAATTCTCTCTGTTTTTTGCATGTTAACATGTGAAGTTTGAGGAATCTTCAATTGTGCAATAGCTGCTACTTTTACCTACTATTGCACTACAGATATTATACCACTTTACACTCACCTTACGTTGCACAGATCACTTTTTTGTAAGCATATAAAACATACTGTTAATTTACATCACTCAAGGCTGTGTGTATATATACACACACACACACACACATATATATATATATATATATATATATATACATATATATATATATATATATATATATATCCTGCAAGCTTTTAATGAAAATTCTTGAAAAGTAGTCTTTTCCATTTCCTTTATTCATGTCGGTATAGATTTCCACAAAATCTTGTATTTTTAACTGAATTTAATTCCATTGTCATCGTACTTGTATCTTTCTCCACCTGTTAAAACTATAACTATTTACAGCCCTTATTTGCAATGTGCTATAAGAATGTGTTAGATGTTTAGGTGTGAGGGCTGATACAGCTGCCGGTGTACTGGGTCAAAAAATGCATAAAACTATGCATAGATTGAAATGAGTGTGAAATGCTCTATAACAACATCTGAGTGTAGAGCGTTCTGTAAAAGATAACAGTGGGGTGCCTTTCAAAATGCATTTATTTCTTTGCAAACATGTATTCAAGGTCAATAACGTGAAATTACTTCACTGTGTACATTACTATAACTATAATTGGCTGTAGCACTGCAGTGCACTACATCATGTGCCAAGGCACATGCAGAAAAATAAATTTTAAAAATACATTTTATTGGACTTATATAAAACAATAAACATTGACCATTTTATTTTTCAATTTCTGTTTTATTCAAGTTTATACAGATAGTATACAACTTTTCCATTCCAAAGATATATATAGAAGTGTACAAAAAAAGCAAAACACGATAGTAAGCACATATATCAGCTGGGTATGCAAATGCGCAGTGTACTTTTAGGTAAAAACTGTGGGAAACCCATGGCTGTCATTAACACATATGGCTGCGTGACTTGCGAGAGGGAAGGAAAAAGCGTTGAGGTGTGACCTATAGGTAGTGTGAAGAGGCTTACTAATTTGTTGGCACTCTAATGAGCCTACATAAGGACTGTGGTGCTAGACACCTGAGTCTGGTGGTTAGTATCTCCTCTGCATGTGGTCAGCAGCGACGTCTTTTGCATGTTGGGGTTGCCTGTATTCTGTGGAGAGGGTGCCTCTGTCTGTGATACGGTCGGTAGACCCAATGTCCTCAGGAAAGCCTCTTGGTCCGCTATAAAGATCAGAGTTAGGTGTTGTTCCCCAAGTGTCATCTGAAGTGATCCCTCCACTCCCCAGCAGTATTTAATGGATCCCTCTTGTAGCCACCAGGACTAGTCTCCTCTTCTCAGCCAGTACTACAAACGGGATGTCAGCTTAAATCGCTAGATTGTAGCCATCATATTCTATGTTCCCCATTGCCCTGGAATGAGTCATGATTGCACACCACTACATCTCTAGTGGTGGCAATGGTGTCTCTGGGGGTCCACTGGGCGCTGCTGCAGACTTGCGCACGTGAAATGTTGAGGTGATCTGTGGGTAGTCTATATTTGACACCCATATAGACAATAAGGTTGCTGGTGAACTACAGCAACTTCTCATCGCTGACTGACTCTGGGATGCCCCTGATGTGTATATTTTATCGACTGTGGCACATTCCTACTAAGGTCACCACTCGGATTTGAAATTGCCATTTAGTGGATGTGTGAGTGAGCTAGATCTTGTGTATTGTATAAATTGGCCCCAGCAGCACCCCATTTATGCATGTTCAAGTGAGTGTAGCCCCCTGGGTGCACACACACACATATATATGTATATACAGACTTGAATATATTGAGACTTGAAAAAAGGAAATTCATTGTATTGCCGAGGCCCCCAACTATGAACTATTATTAGGTTGAGAGGACTAGGTAGGGTTTTCTTTTTTATTTTGGGGCTCTTGGGGACCTCTAACCACTGGGGGATATTTTTTACATTGACCAAAATTTAGGGGCAGTTTACAGACCATTTGATTATTAGTCCCCACCTGCAATCAATGGCTGGGGAGAATATTAGGTACCCTCATGGTAATATCAATATTAGAGCCCTACTCAGTTCAATCTGAACAATCCACCCCCCATTGCTCAATTTGATGCCCCACCTGATGCCCACAAGTATTTTACTAGCAGTTGGGCAGCAACAGGCTGTTTACTGTTTAGTAGACATATCCCAACCCCTTGCTGTTAAGGTATTTGGTTCAGGAGGGTGGTATGAAGCAGCAAGCTTGATCATGGATTCCTTCAAACAGAAAAACAGCAACAGGGCTTGCGACGTAAACTCCAGAGGGGCTATGCAGGGAAATCTTTATTATTTTATTATACTTTATTTATAAAGCACTACCACATCCCACAGCGCTATATATGGGTACCATTGGTACAAGTAAAAAGACAAAAGTACGTTACTTCTGAGACAAATTAAATTTCACAAATGAATGCAGGAGGTGTTTAGGACCCTACTCCCATGGGTACTTACAATATAGATCTTGAACTTGCTTGTGTGATCCCCAGCTCCCTCTGAGAGATTTAATAGTTTCTCTTCCAGGTAGAATATGTTGAGCTCTAACATGTTAACGCAGTGGCTTCCAAACTTTTTAGGTTCAAGGTGCACTTAATATTTCAGTATTTTTCCCAAGGCACACCAAATCAAAATTTCTAGGTTCCGTATCTGTACAGCACTGCGGCATTTAGTGGCACTGTAGTGTAATGTACAGTGTTGATGTTTGAAGGAGTGCTTCTATATAGTTATTGTGTTTTAATACAGGGGTGTGTTTGTATGTAATGTCGGCGTTTGATTGCAGGGGTGTGTCTGAATGTAATGTTTACTTTTAAATTTGGATGTAGTGTGAAGTATTTGTGTTTGAGTGAAGGGGTGTGTTTGTATATTTTTTTTAGTTTGAATGCAGGGGTGTGTATATCATTTTTGAGTTAGATTGCAGGAGTGTGCTTGTATGTTGTGCTGGTGTTTGACTGCTTTGATGTATGCACATACACTACCACATACATACATACATACACAGATATTTATGCACATTAACACACAGATGCATATAAATACACTGATACATAGACACAAATTCATATAGACACCGACACATACACACATATAGATACACACCAACATATACACACATATACTCTGACACACACAAACATTGATACATGACCACCTCATGGCACAGATACAAACACTGACATAAAAAAAAACCCTGACAGAAAGATGCACATACACAGATGTGTGCGCAGACACAGAAGCACACTGACATACATATAGGCTGTCACTTTCTCCCAGCTGGCCGACATTACAGGAGTCCAAAGATTCACTCTCTCTGTGTTCTCTGTCACAGAGTGGGTATTTTCATTGTACGTTAATGTATAAAGCGTTAACTGTTAGAACAGAATTACTCAACAAATTGATAATGTCATTATTGAGTGGTTTTTTTTTTTTAGCTTTATACTCCTCACATAAGACTCAGGATCTCAGCTCATGTTTATGATATTAGCAAAAATGTTTTCAGAACATAAAGTTAATATACGGTACATCTTGCCACCATAGTCTATTCATTGTGTCATAAAAAACTGTTGTTTTACTTTAGTATATGAGAGGATCTCAATACACTGAGGTTTTACTGTATGTTTTTTGCATTATATTTATATTGCTCTTTGTTTTTTGCAATTATTACCACTTAATGCCTTTTTACTGGTTTTGTTCATTATCCTTTCTAAGATAAATGCAAAATGAATAAAGCAGAAATATCAAATTAATATCAGTGATTTTTTATTTTATTTTTCTCCTTCTTCTATTGGTATCCCAACAGTCTAGATTCAAAACAACATAAAATTATATTTCTAATAACATTTCAATTTCAAGTGTTCAGTTTTTTCCATTGCTTATTATTACTAAAACAATACATATTCAATGTCGTCACATGTGATCTTTTCCAACTTCACGTTTGCATTATTTCTACAGCTGCTTAGAACAAATAATGATGAATATTTTCATCCTTTACTACTGCTAGCCTGTGTCGAGCCAAAAATGGGCTGTAATATATCATTGTTTTTCTATTCCTTCGTATTGTTGTACTGTTAATTCTTCCCAGAACTGCGCGGTTGATGAGAACCAGACCTGATTGTCACAAGACACAAGAAGATACATACTGTTCTGTGGTTCTCTAACATGTATCAAAAGTGCACATGTTTAACAGTCAGAATTCATCCATGCATATGATTCTAGTCTACGTGATGCAGCGTTAAGTATAATTAGATCCCTACAGATTTTACAAATCATTATAACAAAAATCAATGGAAAGGCATAAATCTATAGGAAATTAATCCAGACTGATTATCAATAATGCAAATCATAACATGGTAAATATGGATAGCTTGGTCATCACAAACATATTATAGGTTTGAATGTAATAAATAATAATATTAGTTAATATGTTCAAAGGGGTTAATAAAATAAGGCAAAAAAGGCCCCAATACCAGGTGGGAAGGCAAATATGCTTGCTGTATTATAAAGTTGTCATAAAATGTATGATTGGCTAGTGAGAGAATGTTTGGTGGTATAGATGAATGCTTATATTGTTTAATAATTAACATAGCCACAGACAAGTTGGAACCATTTCCCCAAATTGACCTTTTATTCTGGTGTTTTTTTTTTCTATATTGTCACAGCTGCAGTTATTTTTGGCCAGGGCATCGGAGGATGGAACTCGAAAATATCCATATGTGAGCTTTGTTAAATTGGGACCATTGGTGGCTCCCACAACACAAAAGCTCATGAATAATGTTTGGGGTGTTTGCCTGTTGTATCTTAAAGATAAGCTTCAAGCGGTAGTTATGTTATACTGGTAAACGTTTTTTAAATAATCTGTAGCCAATGCTCTTCCCAGTTTTACTATTTCTGTTTGGTATTTCAGTTGGGGTACTGGCGTAATCATTGTGTCCAAGGGAACTGACGTATAACTAGAAATTGACTGTGTTTCAAACACATATTTTCTGTTTCAACAGACAGTTCGAAATGGAATAATAAGGTGCTTAGTGTGCTTTGGGGAGTGACACATTGTGCTCCCTCATCTTTACAGGACGCCAGCACAATTATACAGAGCTCTGCAGCTTGAAAATATTAGCTGATGGAATGCATCCACAAGCCATGGTTACAATGCGGTGATGATGGAGGACTGCGATCCAATGACTTGTGCTCAATGAAATGAGAAAATGAATATGTGAATAGTAATAGAGTGGGCACACACATTACTGCTCATTGGAATACTGATTTATTGGTGTTTAACATGACAATAATAATTTAGATTGCCTTCAGTGCTTTTGATGACTTTCACTGTCAATCCAGTTGAACTAAAATGTTTACAGAATTATATGCATATATTGTTCCTGGGATGCAATGTGTTATGTACATAACCATCTTTCTTTAAACATTGCATTGGATCTAGAATAAAATTGAACGCTACCACTTTATTCATGTGCTATGGTCACATACATCAGTACAAACATGTTTAAGGATTTTATATTTAACTTATTTTTTAAAGGGTAATGTTATTTACAGATGTAGAACTTTCTTTGTCATATTGGTATGGTGGGATTTAGTATATGGCCAAAAGAGGCCATCATCAGAAATTCTCAGGGGTTCACCTCTGATTACATCCTCAATATTTTACCTGGCTTGCTGCTTGCTGCTTGCAGCTTGCTGACTCTTTCAGGTTTTTTGTCCATAACAGGATGGTTTGGCTCTGCAGTAAATGCTCACATAACAATATCAAGCCTCACTGTCCCAGACCCCACAGACCTTCTCCTGTCTCACTGTTGTGGAAATGAGATATTGACATTTTTTAGCTAGTAAAATGCCTATTTACTCCATTTAGTTATACTCAGTATTATTCAATAAATTACTAAACTGACCACTAGATGCCACTCAGGAGTACCCCACCCATCGACCAAGCACTCTCATTTTCAAGATGGTGCTGGAATCCGGGGGAGAACTTCATGACGACAGTAATGACATAAGATGGCACACCCAGTAGGACGTGCTTTGAATAAAACACTTAACACTTAACCAATTACTGATGTATTATTTCATGTTATCTCTGACAGTGCTTATGATGTAATTGTGCTTTATAAGGGACCTGCCGCCCCCTCTGAATAAACTTTCCTCAAGTTATTCAACAACCTGAAACCTGTGTCTGGTGTGAATTACTTCAGGGAGCGTGCACGCATTGTTTCCTTAATTTGGCCAGGGGCAGATACACAAAGAATAATCAATTTATGAATTGATTTTTCCATTTCAATTGGCGCCCAACGGAAACCAAGGACCGGAGTGGACCCGCAGAAAATGGGACAACCGGAGCCTGATCACCTCCAAAATGCAGCCGTTGTCTGTATATTCCTTTTTGTGGTGGTCTGTCTCTGCGTCTACTTCCGGCATCCAGAAGGCTACTAGACAGGTAACATCTTATCCGGTGCCTATTTATAATGAACCTGTCGATTGTCTATCTGCCTCCTGAGTGCTTGTATGAATGTGTGTGACGGCGGGTGCATGTGCTTTTCTTTTAAAATCTTAGTTTGACTGCCTAGCAGGCAGGGAACGCATACAGCCGGTAAAGGGCTGGGTGCGACCCGAGTAACAGGGTTGGGATATTAAGTACAGCCGATAAGGGGCTGGGTACAACCCGGAGAAGGGTTGGGATATTAAGTACAGCCGATAAGGGGCTGGGTACCACCCGGAGAAGGGTTGGGGAATTGTTACAGCCAGTAAAGGGCTGGGGACCACCTGGTAAAGGGTGGGGTTATTGTGTTATTGTTTTATTGTTGTCCACCCGGTAAAGTGTTGGGGTACAGCCTAGAGAGAGGCTGGGATTGTTATTGTATTGTCCTGAGTGGATCAGGGGTTATTGCTGTGTTTTATTGTTTTACTATGCCTTTTTTGTCTTAGTATGTACATGGCCATATTGTTTTCTGTCATTTTGTGGATTTTGTTCAATTTTTGTTACAGTGTGGGTACCCTCGGTGTGTGTGTGTGTTGTGTGGCTTGTCCTTGATTCTGGAGTGTACACTCACTTATACGTGTGTGATTTTTGTAAATGCCTTTTGCTTAGTGTTGCCACCTTCATCTTTTCCTTTGTCCTCTATCGGTCCTGTGACTGCTGCCCAGAGCTGTGTTAGTCACCCACGCTCGCCCGCTCCGGTCCGTGGTCGCCATCTCGGGTGCACGGACCACCGTGACTGGTCTACGTTTAGGGAAGACGCACGTGGCTCCAACCCTCGTGGCAGTCAAGCACTGTAGACAGTCCCCCCCCCCTTTGTCTTGACTTTCCCTCCTTATCTTCCTACTTTCCCTGTCTTCATTACGTGGCATCCCTTGGTTGGTCATAAATAAAAAAAATGGGGCAAGAACATGCTAGACCAGCTAAGGGGTATTTGGCTTGTGATATTGTTAAAGAGAGGGCAGGAGAAGAAGCTGAAAATGAAAAAGTTAGCAAAGATTTCTGGTTTTCAAACGTATAAGTCTCTGTCCTTCTGTCTTGTTACTTTACGGCGCTCACATGGTTAACCTTCATGCCTGCAGTTTCTCTTGTTTCTCTCTCTCCCCTTTTTGCACTCTGTCTCACTTTCTGTCTCACTTTCTCCCCCCCACCCCCCGCCTAGGGGGAGGAGTGACATGCCTGCGTTTCGGAGCTACTGATAAGAGTTAGAGACGGGATTTATGCTGGAAAATATTCTAATTGTGTAATATTGTGTACATTATTATATACTGTGACAAAAGTACTCCTTTCCCTTGGTACCTTGTCCTGGGATTGGGGTGTTACACACAGTCTTTTCAGGCTTTAGAGACACTTCACACGCTGGATGAGGTAAACTGACTTGCTCTTTTATTGAGGTTCCAAAATAAATGCACAGTAAGGTATAAAGGTAACAAAAATATATCAAACAAAAGCCTTGCTCTTCTGAGCACTAACTAAACAAAATAATCAGCTAACTGGGTTGGATGGCTTGTCCATTTCCCAACATAAACATAAACATAAACAGCCTTACTGCTTCAGGGTTTTCAGCTCTCTGTTTCCACTCACAGAAACCAAACACAATCTCCCTTCTTCCTTGGCAGGGGAGTACTTAATAGCACTGGTAATTGACAATCCTTTTCAGGTGAGTTAGATTAGGATTCAAACTCCAGAACTGGACTTCTCACCAAGCAACTTCCAAAATGTGGAGTGGAGCACTGGCCCACCCTACTCTCCAGGTGCTCCACCCCAGGGCCCAAATATACACATATTTAAAGTGCAACATTCATTAGAACATAACACTGGGGCTAATTATACAAAGTAAGAACCTTGCAAAATCTGGGGAGGTATATAGGTTCCTTCCAGCACAATTCCTTGCTTTCTGTCACAATACATAGACGTTGTTAGGAAGGTTACGGTGTGATGTGTCGTGTAGAGGTTACTAGAGTTTGAATATATATATTATTATTATTATTATTATTATTGCCATTTACATGGCGCCAACAGATTCCGTAGGGCTTTATATATATATATATTGTGTTTTGTGATAAGGTAGTGAGGATTGTGGGGGAGACTAGCTCACAAGAATGCATTCAGTGTTGAATACGGAATTTAGGAAAGTGAAGCTGATAAATAATATAGGAATATTTGGACATGTTAAGTGTAAAAGGCAAGTGTGATTTGTTGCAATACTAAGCAATGTGGATAGAGGGAATACGCAGAATAGCTAGGTTAGTATATGAAGAGGAAGGAGATTAATGGTTGTTGGATGATAAGGGAAATTGGTTGAATTCCGTGAGTTTATTTTGCATCATGTTATTTTAAAGTACATGTTCTTATGGGCAGCTTTATGGGCTGTTAAATGCATAATGTTCTCAATTGTCTTACTTAACCTGCCTGGTTTATTTATAGTTTAGTATTTCATCTCGAAACTGACTTATTTTATTAGTTATAATATAGTGTATTGTTGAAAGCACGTCAGCCACCTCCCTAAAGATGGTGCCTAGTACAGAAGGAGGTTGGCCCTGCCAGTCTTGTGACCTATCTACAGTCATGTTTGCTTCTAAAGTAACGTCACTTCCGCCCTTACCATGCCCACACCCCTATCTTCCTTTCCCACACATTTCATGGACGTCACCCCCCTCACTTCCTCCCTGCCATCATTTCCTTCCCCGCCCCTGTCATGGCTGCCTCCATCATGAGGCCTACCCCTATTATGCTCGTCCTATTTAGAGACATGTTGTTTTCCTTACACTCTTCATATTATGAACAGAAAAATTATAATTACTAAAACAATCATGCTATTTGTTTCCCCGTATCAGAACTGTGTCCGTGACAATAATATAAAAGAAATATATATATATAGATATATATATTTTTTTGCTCATATGCCATTTGCAACTGTGGTGTGACCTACAAATGAGATCTGTTGGACACGAATATAAGAGCATAACAGCTGATTATCCAGATGAATATTCATTAATGCCTGTGTCTTGCAACAAGGGAAATAGCCACATAATGCAAGTTATTTTAAACATTGTATCTTTACTTAATCAAATCTTGCTAGTTACAGATCGTATGTTTACAGTAACATCCTTTACGTTAAAAAATGGTTTAGTTTTAGAAGGATTAGTGACATGTTTTATTAACCCAGACATTACTGGTTATTCATTTCAGTTACAGGGTGGTATAATTGTTGTGGTCTAATTCATATAAATGATAGTACCTCAATAGTTAATGTTTTATCCAAAGACATACAGGAACATTACTTTGCTTACTATTAAACATTATTTATAATGATAGACATGTTCAGACTGCAAAAAGCTATGGCTAATGACATAGAAAGGGGTTAGAGTCAGTAACACAGCCCATACAGAGGAGAGCAAACCCACTGATGCTTAATGCCCCTGCCATGGCAGTGTCTACAGGGGATGGGGGAGGGCCACTAGCCACAGTAGTTCTACCCATTGAGGGTCATCCCACTACTTTCCTGGTTGACACAGGTGCAGCCCACAGTGTTCTTAGAGAACAAGACCTGCCTGACTCATCATTCCTGCCTGACACCGATGTCTCTTGTGTTGGTGTTGATGGTACTCCCTGCAGTAACCCACTCACTAAACTCCTCCATGTGGGTTCTGATATCCTTTCCCGGTTTGTTGTCTCCTCCACATGTCCCATTAACCTCTTGGATGCTGATGTCCTATCCCGCCTCCAAGCATCCATCACCCTCACTGCAGACGGCCAGGTTCAATTAAATACACCTTTGTCACGAAAATACACTTCATTTCTTTGTCCCCTTCCCATTTTACTACATTTCACATCACCTATGGGGGAACAAGGGTCCCTCATGCCCCCAGTGCTCTAGACAGGATCCCTGCAAAGCTCTGGTCCACAGGCCCTGAAGATATTGGACGCCTTAAAGTTCCCCCAGTTGTGGTCACACTTCTACCAGGAGTAGCGCCTCCCCGAAGACCACAGTATCCGCTGAAACCTGCACAGGCCCTCGCCATTTCCAAACAAGTGGAAAGCCTCCTTGCAAAAGGTGCCCTTGTCAAGTGTGTGTCACCATGCAATACCCCCTTTTCCCTGTCAAGAAGAAAACTGAAAAGGGGCAACCTGATCAGTACCGTATGGTTCAGGATTTACATGCTGTTAACAAAGTGACTGTCAAAGATACTGCAATTGTTCCAAATCCACATACTCTATTGTCCCAGGTACCACCCACTGCTACAGTTTTTACTGTTGTGGATCTTGCCAATGCATTTTTCAGTGTGCCCCTTGACCCATCCTGTCAACACCTCTTTGCCTTTACCCACGAAGGTCAGCAATATACTTGGACTGTCATGCCTCATGGGGCTCAGAATTCCCCAACTCAGTTTGCCCGCGCCATGTCAATGGTTATAGAACCCTGGCAAAAGGCTCATTCAGATGTAGTCCTACTCCAATATGTTGATGACTTACTTCTCTGTGATGCTGATCTTCACATTGCTGAATGAGATTCTGAGGATCTCCTCTGCTTCCTTGCTGAAGAAGGCTGCAAAGTCTCCAAATCAAAACTCCAGTGGTGCCGGCTTCTGTGGTCTTCTTGGGACATTGTCTTTCCCATGGCACCCGTCACCTTACCAAACAAAGGATCTTAGCCATCTTGAATCTACCATTACCTGCGGCTCATCAGTCTCTCCATGCTTTCTTGGGCCTCATCACGTACTGCAGGTCCTGGATTCCAGAAGCCTCCCAGCTAATGCAACCACTCTACGATGCTCTGAAGAGTGAGCCCTTCTCTCTCTCACCACAAGCTATTGCCTGTTTCACTGCCCTGAAGAAATCTATTGCTTCTGCACCAGCCTTGGGCCTACCGAACTACCAGCTGCCCTTCAAGCTGTTTGTGTTTGAAAAATTGGGCCACGCTTCCGCCGAGATAGCATCAGCCTTGACATTACGGTACCCGGGCCTATATGTGATAATGAACTGAAAACGTGAAAGAAATAAGGACCATCTGGCTTGACGAGAGGATAACCTTTTAGCATCAGCTATATAGGAGAGATTCTTATGATCAGTTATAACCAGGATTTTGTGTCTAGCTCCTTCTAATAAGTATCTCCACTCTTTAAATGCCATCACAATAGCTAATAGTTCCCTATTCCCAATGTCGTAATTCTTTTCCGCATCAGACAGTTTCCTAGAAAAGTAACAACAGGGATGGAGGGGTTCGTTATAGGATAATCTTTGTGATAATACAGCTCCTATACCTGATTCTGAAGCGTCTACTTCCATTACAAAGGGAAGGGAAGGATCAGGATGGTGTAGCACAGGAGCAGTGGCAAATGCCTTTTTGAGGGTTTCGAAGGCCTTGACGGCTTCAGGAGTCCAAACCCTGGGGTGCAAACCCTTTTTAGTTAGTTTCGTGATAGGAGAAATGACCGATGAAAAGTTTTTAATAAACCTGCGATAATAATTGGCAAAGCCTATAAATCGCTGTATTGCCTTAAGACCTTGAGGAAGAGGCCAAGACAATATGGCTTCTAATTTAGAAGGATCCATACTGAACCCCTGTTCAGAAATGACGTACCCTAGGAATTGTACTGATTTCTGGTCAAATAAACATTTCTCCAGTTTACAATAAAGACCGTTCTGTAGCAATCTCTTAAGTACCTTCCTCACATGGTTATGATGTGACTCCAAATCAGGAGAGAATATGAGTATATCATCGCGATAAACCACAGCACAGACATGCATTTATGAAGTCCTGAAAGACAGCAGGAGCATTACACAGTCCAAAAGGCATGACTAGATACTCGTAATGCCCACTGCGTGTATTGAACGCTGTCTTCCATTCATCATTTTCTTTTATCCGAACCAAGTTGTAAGCCCCCCTGAGGTCTAGTTTAGTAAAATATCTAGAACCTTTAACACGGTCAAACAACTCAGTAATAAGAGGGATAGGATAAGCATTTTTAATTGTTATATTATTCAGACCCCTATAATCTATACATGGTCTCAAATCGCCCTCCTTCTTGGCAACAAAAAAGAAACCAGCACCAGCAGGAGAGGAGGACCTTCTGATAAAACCTTTACGTAAGGATTCCTGTATGTACTCCTCCATGACCTGGTTTTCTTTCTCAGAAAGCGGGTAGACCTTACCCCCTAGGAGGCATCGTTCCAGGTAACAAATTTATGGCACAATCATAATCCCGGTGTGGGGGTAGTTTATCAGCTTCCCTCTTTTCAAAGACCAATGCGAGGTCTGCATACACAGGAGGGACAGAAACAGAAAGTGGTTTAGCTGTAGGCACATTAATTAAACAAACGGGATGTAAACGGGCCATACAATCCTGTTGACAAGATACCTACAGTGGCGTGCAGCCTTCCCTCCTCGCCGCCCGCGGCTCCCTGACACCCAGGCCCTGATGTGGATTATGAAGAAGAACTATTTCAACTTGTGGAGATTCACATCACATTGACAGACTTACTATGGGACTCCAAAGGCAACATGGTCCTGCTGGTACATCTCCCAGCGGATGCATCCCACCTATACCGCCATTGGGAGATAGCTGTCCCACACATATCCCTCACCAAGTCTCATGATATCTCATGGAAAGATTTAGGCCCAATGGCCAAGTCCTGGAGTGCAACAACCCAGGAACAACTGAACTCAATGGGAGTAACCAAAACAGTTGTCACCTGCAGTACAGCTGGATATCCTTGATACCACACAGAAATTTGTGAAGACCTACCTGCCATGGAACATGACTCAGAAACTCCTCATGATTGTTTTGAACAGATGAAGATGGAAACTACCCACTTTCCAACGGTGCACGAGACTGCTCTGCTTAACAAACACTGTTTGTGGATGGTTCCAGAATTGCTGATGAGCAAGGGCAACATCACACTGGATATGCAGTTACTACAGAAAGCCAGATATTACAGGCAGCCGCACTTCAGCCAACTAAGTCACTCAAGAAGCCAAGTTAACAGCCCTCACAGTGGCCTGCAAACTATCCGAAGGTCTACATGTCAATATTTATACAGATTCAAGATATGCCCTAAGAGTGGCACACGATTTTGGTCTAATTTGGAAAACTAGAGGATTTCTCACAGCCACCGGTACTCCGGTGAAACATGGGGCAGCTATTGAAGAGCTGATGGATGCTTTGGTGCTTCCTGCAGAAGTGGCAGTGTTAAAAATAAAAGCCCATGGAAGACTTGATTCAGAGGAAGCACGGGGCAACCACTTAGCTGATCAGGCCGCCAAGGAAGCAGCACGACAAGGGTGGGAAGTGGACAGAAGAGTGGCCACTGACACCATACCCATCTACACTATGCAGACATTACCTACAGATCTCAGACTTCTAAAAGAGCAGCAAGCAGCTGCCACCCCTCAAGAGAAGCAAAGTTGGAAGAACAAAGGGGCCATTCTCCGAGATGATGTTTACACCATCAATCTTAAGTTCTGCCTCCCCAAAAACATGTATCCAGCCGTTGTCCAATGGGCCCATAGGCCAGCTCATCTGTCAAAACATCTGATGAACTCCCTGATTGATAAATACTTTGAAGCACCAGGCATTACTACTCTGACACAGAATTATTGTAGATCATGTACAATATGTGCTAAATGCAACCCTGGGAAGATTGTTAAAACTGCACCCAATCACCTTGCCAAACCCTAGTACCCTTTTCAGAGGATACAGATTGACCACATCCAGATGCCAAAGAGTGGATGTTATGAATACCCATGAGTCATTGTGGATATGTTTTCACGGTGGCCAGAAGCTTTCCCAGTGGCTAATCTCACTGCAAGGACCACAGCCAAACACCTTCTGACGGAAATTGTCTGCCGGTACGGAGTTCCAGAAGTAATTGAAAGCGACCAAGGAACCTCCTTCACCACCTCTTTGACACGGGAAGTCTGGTCTGCACTGGGGGTGACCCTTGCATTCCACACACCATACCACCCACAAAGTAGTGGTAAGGTAGAACGCATGAATGGCACATTGAAGGCCAGAATGCTTAAGATGTCCCAAGAAACTAACATGCCTTGGCCTGAGAGTCTTCCATTAGCAATATTTAGACACCCCTAGGGGAAAATACAATTTATCTCCCTATGAGATCTTGTTTGGCACAGCACCAAGGTTAGGTTGTTATTTCCCCCAACAACTCCAGATTCAGTCAAATGCTATGGTAGATTATGTAACTGCTCTTTCTCATGCCTTGACCAAAATCCATGCCCAAGTGTTTTCTTCTATTCCAGATCCTGAGTCGAATACAGGTACACACAAGTTGCTTCCTGGTGATTGGGTTATGGTCAAGAAATTTCTCAGGAAACACACCCTCGAGCCAAGATTTGATGGTCCTTACCAAGTGCTCCTAATCACAGCTACCTCAGTTAAATGGGCTGGGAAGAGTTCCTGGATACACGCCTCACACTGCAAGAAAGTGCCTGCTTCAGAAGAAGTTATCCCTGCTGAGCTATGAATTTATTGTGTTTCTTGTGTTTTCCTATGCTGCTAGATTTTGCAAGGGCCCAGCAGGTGGCCATAACCAAAGATAACCATGACTACACTTTTTGGTATAATTCCTCAAACACAGATGTAGCTACTTTTACTTTTGATTACTGTGACATTGTTACCTGCACCTTTCCACAAACACAATATGCTGCTATATACAAGGACATACCCAGTAAAAAAGACCCATACATTTGTGTGACTGGAGGGTCATAGGGACATCTTGTAGTTCATGGAAGGCAGTTCATGGAACACGGGTAGACCATGGGGCTTTAGGCCCCAGAGCGCCCTAGACAGAATTGACAAAGACGGGAAACCCCTACTTTCCAGAATGACCTTAAGTAAACCTATCGGGTCAACACCCATTAAACTCACACTGAACATAGAGCACCCTAGTCCAAAGGATGCGGGGGGAGTATGTAATGGGCATGTACTGGAAGGGCGGTGACTCATATAACAAGTTGGGGACATTCTACCTGCAAGACATGCTTAATTCATCTGACTGGGTAGGAACTACACATATGACTATTAACCCACTAAAACCTCACATCAAGACTTTACATGACATGGTTGCTATTGCTAACCCTACTTTTGAAGATACCATGGCAGTGGAAACTGGGTTCTCAGACACTAACCTATGGCTGGAGTGGATGAGATACAATGCTAACTCACACAATAAGACTAACTGCTATGTTTGTGGAGGGGTCAGGCCCCATCTGGGTACGGTGCATTTGAATCTACCTCCTGATGTAGAATTATGTGTTTTAAGCCTTTATGCACAATCCAGCACTAACTCTTCAATGTGTGAATCATGGAAGAAGGTCTACCCGATTACCCAGGGACACGTTAGACCACGTGATGGAGTCACGGTATACCCAGGTAATTACACTTGCTACACAATACCTAAAAACACGGGTACATTTGTGGGTAAATTCCCATCTGGTTATTGTTCCACCTACCATAGTCCCCCCACAGCATTGTTAACAAATCATGTCAAAACAATTGGAGACATATATTGGCTGTGTGGAGATAGACAACTGAGATCCCAACTAACAGGGTTGTGGTGGGGGGAATGCACACTGACCAAGGCCATAATGCCTATCCATATTATCCTGGATGGCCATCATAATACATTTGAATACACACACACTCTCTCTAGAGCTAAAAGAGAGGTTCCAATTCGTGGCAGCTTTGATCCACATGTTTGTATCGATGCCATTGGTGTGCCAAGGGGGGTACCCAATGAATTTAAGACAAGGAATGAAGTAGCAGCTGGGTTTGAATCTTTGATCCCAATGATTACCGCCAACAAGAATGTTAATTGGATTAATTATATCTATTACAACCAACAGCGGTTTGTTAATTACACCAGAGATGCCCTACAGGGCCTGACAGAACAACTGCAAGCTCCCACCCAAATGACATTTCAAAATAGAATGGCTCTGAATATGATTCTAGCAGAAAAGGGGGGCGTATGTAAAATCCTCCCCAAGACTATGATCTGCTGCACATTTATTCCAGATAATACTGGACCCAATGGAAAAGTAACTTTGGCCATAGAAAAACTGGACAGCCTTTCAGATGAACTAAAACGCAACTCAGGGGTCACTAACGTGTGGGATAGGTGGTTTGGATGGATGAATGGTTGGCAGAGAACCCTATTCTAGGTTGGGACAGCAGTCCTTACAGTGTTTATTATTTTTCTAATCATAACTTGTTGTGTACTACCTTGCATACAAAAGTATTTACAGAAGACAGTAGGGAAGACTATAGACAATGTAACCCCTACTCTTCTACACTAAGACGTCACTGACCTAGAATGTGACACACCACATACACCCCTCCAATCCCACCAATTCAGACAGACAACTGCATTTTCGTAGGGATAGCATAGGGAAAGCGTCTGCCTGTACAGGCGAGTCTCACGTGCGGAGATGTGGTGGACTAGCCGCCGCGAGTTACCCACGGAGTGAAGTGTTCGATGCTTGTTAAGACAGATGAGCTGTAGGCAGCTAGGGACATATTAGGGACAGTAGCAGTTGTTATGGTAAATAGACATTTTAAGGGGGGACTGTTGTGGAAATGAGATATTGACATTTTTTAGCTAGTAAAATGCCTATTTACTCCATTTAGTTATTCTCAGTACTATTCAATAAATTACTAAACTAAACACTAGATGCCACTCAGGAGTACCCCACCCATCGACCAAGCACTCTCATTTTCAAGATGGCGCTGGAATCCGGGGGAGAACTTCATGACGACAGTAATGACATAAGATGGCACACCCAGTAGGACGTGCTTTGAATAAAACACTTAACCAATTACTGATGTATTATTTCATGTTATCTCTGACAGTGCTTATGATGTAATTGTGCTTTATAAGGGACCTGCCGTCCCCTCTGAATAAACTTTCCTCAAGTTATTCAACAACCTGAAACCTGTGTCTGGTGTGAATTACTTCAGGGAGCGTGCACGCATTGTTTCCTTAATTTGGCCAGGGGCAGATACACAAAGAATAATCAATTTATTAATTGATTTTTCCATTTCACTCCACCTCTTGTAACTCTCTCTACTATATCAATAAATACGTGCAAAGGTTGCATCAGGAAGCCCGAATGCAAGGCCAGATTGTCCCCCATGTCTCCTGTTTTGGGGTCTGTGGATACACACTCATTCTATCACTTCCTCCCAGGGGTCCGGTAAGGCGCTTAAAGGGCCCCAGTTTCAGACCGAATCCCTGTTCAGCGATAAAGTACATGGGCCACCCAAAGGGTCTCAATAGCGGTTGCAACACCGGTAGTTTCTCCACTGGGTGGATAGATACACATTTTAATCTGACCACAAGCTACGCTAGTGAATTGTATTGAAATTTTTTATGAATGATGAGTGTTACCTAATTTATGTGTTACACTTTTTTTTCTGTGTCCTTCAGTAGTGCAACTTTTAAATAATCCCATTTCTCTTGGACTCCATTTAAACTGCTCCAGTCGGATAATGACTCGTTTTTACACATTCTAAGTTTATAAAAATGTGTTTTTCTAAAGTCTAAAACTTTTGTTTTTTTGTGGTGTGACTCAGTCACTGTTCTTATATTAAACCACACTGACTGGTGATCACTGGATCCTAAACTATCACCTACAGTGATCTATTTTGGTTTCCTAGTTCACATCCGGAAGATTAAAGTCACCCATGATGATAACATCCCCTTTCATTGTAATTTTAGCTATTTCTTCAACTAGTAGATTATCTAACTTCTATTTGTCCTGGGGGCCTATAAATCAAAACTACACAAGTTACTGTGTGTTTACCAAATTCTAACGTAACCCAAACGGACTCTATGTTCGCCTCACTAACTTTTATTAGGCTAGATTTTATGCTACCTTTCACATACAGGGCCACCCATCCCCCTTTCTTGCCTTCTCTGTCTTTTTTATATAAAGAGCACCCTGGTATTGCTATGTCCCAGTCATTTTTCTCATTATACCATGTCTCAGTAATAGCGACTAAATCTACATTATTAGTTGCCATTATTGCCACAAGTTCATGGATCTTATTCCCTTAACTGCGGGTATTTGTAGACATAACTCTAAGCTCATTATTTTTTAACACACTTTCTACAGGCACATGTGTCCTTGTTTTAAGGGGCAATGTTTTATCACCCTTTTGGCCCCCCCTCCTAGTTTAAATACATCTTAGCAAAACCTCTGAACTGCTCACTGAGAACATTTGTTCCCTTTTGAGAAAGATGCAAACCATATTTTTTGTACAGTTTATTTCCATTCCAAATAGAGCTCCCATGAGAAATGAAGCCAAATCCTTGCTCCCGACACCATTCACCAAGCTACAAGTTAAAGTCCCTAATATGCATCCGCCTGTCGTTCTGAATGTTATGCACAGGCAGAACTTCAGAGAATGACAGTGTGGAAGCAACCTGCCGTATATTATTGGCAAAAACACAAAAAACTTCCTTTACCTCTGAAACCTCAGTGCAAGCCAAGTACATCCAATTTCCCTCCCTTCCTTCTTTCTATCTATCTATCTATCTATCTATCTATCTATCTATCTATCTATCTATCTATCTATCTATCTCTATGAAGGGGCAGGGGGGGCGGGGGGGGAAGAGACAAAGAGAGAGAAATAACAATGTATTAAATATGTTAATAAAAAAGCCACTATTCCAATAGTGGAAATTCAGTAATTTAAACTGATGTAAATTCACAAATGATGGCTAATTAGCATGCTGGAAATTTGAATGATGTGAGCAGTGATCCATACAGAAATAGTATAGTTATCTTAGACATAGTTCCCCCCAGTGATTAATATAGTGGGAGTATGCCGCTGTAGATGAGCTGGTTATTATCTGCAAAGAGATGTAATTAGCAAGAGCTAGCAAATAAGATGTTACAGCAGTCTGTTTAAAAAGTAATAATAGAGAGGCTGTGGTCTCACAGTTTTAAGATGAATACCCCTAACTAACAGAGACAACACAGGAAAGCCACTTTGGATGAAATTGTCATACATCTGACTGATGTGAGTGGTAATCCAAACTGAAATCATATAATTTTGGTCATGGTACTCCCTGATAATTAATGTAGTGGGAAAAACGTTGCTGTAGATGAAGCCGGTTGTTATCTGAAATAGAGATGTAATTGGCAGGAGCCAGCAAATAAGATGTTATAAATAGCAGTACATGCAATTATTGAGGCCCTGATCTCACCAGTCCAAATGGTATGAGTGTCTCCTATTAACCACTTCACTTCCAATTTGCAAAAATATTTTATATCTTTGTTTTTGTCCTGAATTGGTTTAAAAAAAAAATACACCAGAATTAAAACCTCAGATTCGAGTTTATTTTGTTGTATTCTGGAAAGTAATATGTCTATTAATTTTTCATGTAAGTATGTATAGTGTGTGTGTAGTAAATGCAGAGTGTGTGAACAGATATGTGGGGTAGAGTAGGAGCTGCATTTTGTGGGAAAAAGTAATTTTTTTTAATTACATTTTTTTTTTTAATAATTACTTTATAACTTTTACTCTATATCCATACTTGCATTGTGCAGGCTGCTGTGTAGTAAAGAGAGAGGGCCCAGCCAACATGATCTCAATCTTGCGAGTCTGGTCTGTGTGTTCCAAGGAGCATTGCTATGGTAATGCGTGGCAACGCTCTGATGGTCGGGGGCTTGCGAGATTTGGAGAAAGCTTTTGGAAGCTGAATAGCATGTATTTGCTGGGCCCCCTCTTCACTATACAGGTTGATCGGGTCCGCAAAGGGAGTGGTGGAACTAACAGAGAGTGAGAGTGCCTCGGTGAAATAATTTTTTTGGGACCCCCTCTAACACAAGGGTGGCCAAAATGTAGATCTCCATCTGTCATACGAGTTCCATAATGCTTTGCCAGCTGGGGTTCTACATTTTGCCCAACCCTACAGGGTTGTATTTAGCTATGAGCAGTGTTTGTATATTTGTATGTAAGGATGTTTTTGTATGGAGTATGTTTGTGTGAATGTTGGTGTTTGAATGCAGGCATGCATTTGTGTGTTTGGTATACAGTGTCATACACAATGATAAACATATACACACACTGCCGGTGGTTGCCACACCCCGAAAGTGGCCCTGTTTGGCATAACCATGTTTAAATTAATTTTTTTGTTTTAAAATGCACATTATTTAAAAGAGAACTACAATCACCCACAACAAGTGGCAGCAGATGAAGTTTTAAGATGTTCGTGCACCAGAATTTAACTCCACTATTTAGCTCCGCAGCCACCATCTTCTAACCTGTGGCATCTGTATTCCTGACCTTATAGTGTTAAAACCACCATCTAGCCCCCCTGGACCACGCATGCCTCCCTAAATATAGCAAAATCTTACCTGCATTCAAGCTGACAAGTATGCAGATCAGGGGCAGAGCCAGCACAATTCAAACACAGCCCTAGCCAATCAGCATCTCCTCATAGAGATAAATTTAATCAATTTCAGTGTCTGCATGCAGAGGGAGGAGACACAATGTTTGGATGCATTTTAGGCAGCCATGACACAGAAAGGATCTCTAACAGCCATCTAAGGAGTGGCCAGTGAAGTTATCACTAGGCTGTAATGTAAACACTGCATTTTCTCTGAAAAGACAGTGTTTGCAGCAAAAAGCCTGAAGGTAATGATTCTACTCACCAGAACAAATTCAATAAGCTCTAGTTGTTCTGTTGACTATAGTGTCCCTTTAACATCATGTACTTAACCCCTAATGCTAGTCCCCATTTAAAACAGAGTTACTCATTCAACACTATTCATATGCATACACAGGATATAGTACAATACAGAGATACCCATACAATAGACAAAGCCAAGTACAATACAATGATACCTATACAATACAAAGAACAATAAGGAGATAACAACACAATACACAGAGCTGAGTATAATACAGAGATACTCATAAAATACTAAGATACCTATAAATACACAGTGCTGTATATAATACAGAGATAGCCATACCACCAGTGGTGTATTAAAGGGGGAAATCCACCCCAGGTGAGTGGTGGCAGTGGGAGTGCCCCGCACACTTCCTTCCCTCATGAGTAGGCACACACACCTACCAGCACTTTAGTCAAAGAGGGTCCTGTGCTGCAGGTGCCTGATCTAGGGCTGTCCGCTCAGCTACAGTGCTGTTCGCCTGGGGGGCTGCTGGGCCCTGTACTGCCGCCAGCCACGGAAACTGTACAGAGCTGCAGGGAGCGAGGCAGTCAGCGAGAGATCCCTGCAGCACCCACTGGACACCAGAGATGAGGTTCCACCCTAGCACTATATTCCCAATGTAAGAATAGGGTGGACCTTAGTGTGAAAAAAATTCTATTGAAATATTTATTAAGATAAAAATAAGTATTGCATTTCAATAGCAACGGTACATATAAATACACATTTACACGCACACATATACTCTATACAAAAACATGCTTACACTCAAATGCTGCTCATAAATACAACCTCCCAAGGGGTATATCTAATTATTACATTTTTAAGACACAATAGCATTAGGATTACAGGTTTGTATTTTTGTAGTGTTCCTTTAATGGAAAAAAAAATGTTGGACAGAAAACTTATGAAAAAACATATTTCCAAATTGATAAAGTTACAGATAAAAAAGTAATGGTGCAAATAAATAACATTTCTAAACATTTCTATTTCCACCACATAATCTATATAACCCTCTCACATATACTTTATCACAAATGCAATTGTGCATATATTTTTACAATACATGTGTATACTGCCATGCTGCCTCTTTGAACACATACAAACTAATACACACACATACAAATACACTGATACACACATGCATATATGCAAACTCATATGTGCACCCACATACACAAGCAAACACATTGACACATAGATACACATGCCTTGATTGATATAGATATAGACACACAGTCACAGTGTGTGTCTGACAGTGTGTATCTGACTATGTGTATTTCTGACTGACCGTGTCTGGCAGTGTGTATCTGTGAAGTAACCTGAATAAGGGAGAATCCTTATAAGTGTGCTCGAGTAAATTTCTGTGTGTGTGTATGTCTATCCATGCATGTATTTCCTATGAATACAAGTGATTGAGTGTATGACTATGTGTTTATGAGATTGTTTGAATAAGAGTGATTGTGGGTATGCGGCTGACTGTCTGCAGGGGGTGCCTGTGTATGAAGGTGACTCTGTGAGCTTGATTGTGACTATCGGCGAGGTAAGTGTGACAGGATAAGTATGACAGGTATCTGTGACAGGGTAAGTTCTGTCTTGAAACAAGACTATTGTCTCCCCACTTGTTTAATTCAATTATATTGGAAGGAACACTCGCATGGTCCCATTTTCTAATGAGAGCATGCTATGTATTCACTGGATTATAAAATATACTTTCATCTCACTAAGCAATGTTCACAGTTCTTCAATAACTATTAGAGCAGAAAAAAGTAAGCTCGCATATCTAGCTAGGAAGAACACGTACAAGTAAACACCCACCCACCTATGAGATAAATTTCTAGACTATTATAAAATGTTTATTTGAAATCTATGCGTGGAAGGCACATCTTTAATTTAACAACATTCGTCACTCGTTATGGTAACAAATTATGATATGCTCAAAAACACCTTCAAAGTTCTTCATGGTGTGAAACCTTATCAGATTTACATGAAGATGGAATAAATATCTTTGTTTTCTCATTTTAAACAAGTTGCTTACTTATTGAATATTTTTCAAGTTATTAACATTTCAGGACCTTTTGTACTTGTCATATATATGGTGATTGCCCTACTTAGACTTTGCAGATCGGTCGTTAACAAAAAGATTGTGTTTGTTGCTTTAAGACCAAAAGCATGCATTAAAATCACGTACGGTCTTCTTTTAATCTTTATTTTTGGCAGAATTTGCCTATCTTTACTGGTGTTCTTTAAAAACAACCAAGTATAAATTACGAGATGGAGACCCTGAACAGCATGCACTTGCCCTGAAACCTACATCACCATTATGCAATAATAAATAAATTAACTGACATGCTGTTAAAAACTGGTTGCAATGTCTGTGTAATTTGGCTTCAATGTGGCTATAAGACACCTGCTACTTATGCAAGTAACCCCTATTTAGACAAAGCTTGCATATAGACTCTCAAAGTTTAATTAATTTTGTAAACATCGTACAGTGACTTGTTCATGTGGTCTTTTTTTAACATGTCTATATGGGATCAAATGTTTTGATATTTAGAAGCATAAAAATCATACATTCATGACTAAGATTTAGCAGTTGCCTATGATCTTAAAAAAGTCGATGCCATCAATACAGTTCCATCATAATTATCATTGGATTTATTGTTCTTATGAAGCTTGTGTTTCTGTATACTGGTTTTGTGCTTTGTATTTTGTGGTCTTATTTTTGTTCTTTATTTACTTGTTTATGTTCTTTGTGAGAAAGTAATTCAAACTGTGAATGGATGCATATATATATAAAATATAGTATTGAAAATACACTCATATATAAGAACTAGTCTCCCAATACAAAGTACATAAAAATAAATTTTATTAACTCACTAGACATTATTGATTGCAGAATATGTAAATTAACATGAAAATTCTTCCCATTACAGAAATTTCCTTAATGAATTGCCATAGATACTAAATCACTGAGGATACTACTGGAATGTAAGTAAGTTACCAGGGCTAGTGCAAGAATTTTTGCCGCCATTGGCAAAGATCCATTTAGCTCCTCCCTTATGAAATACAGTTCTAATCTTTCGGAAGGTTATTCGCTGAACACAAAACTGCAGCAAATTGAAAACAAGATCGCAAAAGTTAAGTTTAAATAGCAAAGTTGTGACTGGCTGTGAATTGATGGTTTCCTGTTATCTATACAATAAAAATGTAAATAATACTGTGATCCTTGTTTGCAGGTAGCACGGTCCTCTAGGGCAAAAACATGCACAGTCCTTGTAGTTGCAAATACTCCAGGCACTTTATTTGTAAGTTCACACAGGATACAGCAGTTAAATGAAAACATAAATGTAACAGAAAACCCTATAAACAAAAAACCTAGCTCGTCTGAGCACTAACTGACATAAGTTTCCCTATCTCTCAGGGTTACACTAAACAATATTGCACCAACCTTTTAGATAGCAACACTCTGCTATCTAACCTGTTGCTTTCCTTTCTGCACTCCCAGTGCTCCAAGCCAGCTTTGCCCTGACTGCTTTCCTTTCTGCACTCCCAGTGCTCCAAGCCAGCCTTGCCATGACTGCTTTCCTTTCCGCACTCCCAGTGCCTAGTCTCTTTGACTCTATCTGGAGAGATCAGCCTCTCTCCTACCTGCTTCCTGGGAGGAAGCCAGCAATCCCCCTCTACCTGTCTAGCAGGGAGGAGTTTATTCCCACTGCAACAGCTCATTAACTGCAGCTGTGCAGTGGGTTGGAGACAGTCCAAAAAACCCTGGCCTGGATCTATGTCTCCCCAGAAAACCACTAAACTGTGGAGTGGAGCATTGGCCCACCCTTCTCTCCAAATGCTCCACCCCAGGGGCCCATAACTAAACAATGCGTTGTGTTGTGCAAAACACAAACTACACATACTCCCCCTGGGGTTAAAAGGCCTATCTGCCTTCACTTTATCACAATACATTTACTGCTTTATTCAAAATTTTAATTATATTGTGATAATTCATTTTTAGTTTTTCTGAGTTTTAGCAATTTTTTTCTTCTATATACTATGTTGAGGGATTCTCATTTAGAACTGTGTGTATGGAACATTCTGACTCCTTATCTATATATGTTCTACTTTAACAGATAGCAGCACTATTCATTAGAAAGAAGGTTATTGCAAATCCTCTAATATTGGGATGATTTTAGAATGTATATGATTATTTTCTGATATTTGTTTATGTTCTTTTTGTATCTCCTTAAATACCTTTGTGAGTCACAATTAGAACTTGTAGATGACTTTGGACAATTTCTGGCACGCAGCGCTGGCTATGAAACGCATACACAATACGTCTATTGACGGAATGTGAACTGTGAGGCGCATGTGCGTCATATAAGAATGAGGTCTGGAACACACTCACACCCGGATGTAAGACAGCTGAACCACTTGTCGCAGACAGGCTGGAGACAGCAAAGGGAAGAATGAAAATTGTATATATAAAAAAAAAGTGAGTGATATACCGGACCCAGATCACATTCACAGGAGATCAGATAACTACTGAACCCCTGATGAAGTCCGGGTAATAGACGACAAAACGCGTAGGGCTGGTGCTACAGTAGAGAGTTGTTTGTTTTTATTTGTTCATTTATTTCTATTTGGTTTGATAAATAGCCTGAATTTTTAGTCAGTCGTCTTGAAGTGTTGTTCTTGGAATCCAGCCAGAGACCACATCTTCTGAGACTTGATGTGCCTTGATACCACTTGATTTTTGTACGTGTAAACCATTAAAGCGCTAAGTCCTATTTCTATTGTCTACACTTATTATTGCTTATTTTTTACTCTCTCCTATATGCCCTTTTTATCGCGCCTGAGGATTTTTCAGTCATTCTACACCACATGATGCGCCTACAATCAATTATTATGAGTGCAATTTAAAGCGCACTGGTTAAAGGTAGATCCACTATACTACTCTATGAGTTGTTTATTTTCTTCCACTGTAGATATTTTCTGTGTTTTTATACTATTGAGGACCTGGAGGAGTCCTGTCATACTTTTCTACAATTTTGGGAGATTTTAATTCTAGGTAAACCTTTTTGTGGGGTTTTGTCTGCACATTGTGTTAATTCCACTTCTTATACATGGGTGTTAGATTTTGTACTGTAGCTTGATATAGATACATTGAAATATGTCTATATCAAGCAATGTAAGGATAGTTCTATTGGATAAAAAATAGGTGCTATTAAAGTAGACAGCTAGACATGTCAAGAGAAAGAGAGAAAATGGGTATTAGTATAGGCTCACAGGAGAATGTAAAGAGGACCAGAAAGAGGAAAAGACTGAATGTAGAATGTTTCAAACTTCACTTCACCCCTCAGCCACCACATAGAATGCAACCAAACTAGCTGTGTATATCTTTGCAAATGTCACTCTAAGAATTGATATGTTGGTTTTCAAGACCATACACTACATAATTGCTTTACATTCTTTTCTAAAATTGAAACTCTGTTTCTGAATGCATTGGACTTTAAACTGTATTGCTGTTCAATTGCAATTTCTTTTATAATTATACATTGTCCAAAGGAACTATGACTTAAATTTTATCTCAACCTCCAAATAAACATTATTTTTGCATTTGAAAATATATGCACATGTTCCAAATGTCTCTGTTAACTTAATGTTTAGGATGACAGTTGTGCATTCTTAGGAATGCAGAGGACCAGCTATTTTTGTTATACAGGGCACTTGGATATCTCCAATAATAACAGTAATAGACAGGAAAAGGCCAGAAAAGAATTGACTGTCTGCATAGAAAAATAAATCACTTAAAAATGAATAATTGTCTGAATTTGATATTAATCTTATTGAAAACAAAACCTTTTTTTTATTAAAGTCAGACCACTGACAAAGAAAAAAACATAATATTCTCCTTTGATTTACTTATTGGAAAAAATGTTTTGCTTGGAACTTGACATATAACATACTTTATAGAGTGCGTGAAGGAGGTGCATGATTTGGCTGATTCGGAAGGTCACTAGTTTGTAAGGAAGATATCTATCACTAACTAAAGCCAATTGAACCATTTATTGATTGGATAAACTGCATCATAAACAACCTTTTATTGGGAAAATACTTATACGTGATGGTAATGTGATATCGTTGATGGATAATGTTTCAGAGTTTCTTCACATGGACATATATAAGTCAAGACTGATAAAAAGAGATATTTGGAAAGTTTTTAATGACTAACCCTGCTGTGAAGAGAAGTATTGTAGGCATCATGTGTCTCCAGCATATAACATAAATAATTTAAACATCCATAAGTCAATGTTAAAGTTAACATTCTTCTTTAGAAGTCAAACAAGTATGTATCAACATATGGCAATAGAAAAATAGATATTATCAGTTTTTTGGAGGCCTTTTTTGGGACTGAAGAAAATAATATTTCAGCTAATACAAGTAGGTATACAGGTTTTATGCATGTGCTAGCTCAGTCCCAGTTTTATGCCAAAAAAAATTAAATAAAAACAAGTTTTCTTTTTAGAAAAATAGTAATATTAATAATTCTTTGCCAGCTTTTTGACAGTTCTTCTCGAGTTTCCCCTGGTTACCTGATTACACAATCCCACCACACACACTTAAAGAAACACTATTTTAACACAATAGGGTCAGGAATACATGTTTTTGTTCCTGACCCTATAGTGTTAAAATCACCATGTAGCCCCCCTGGCCCACACTTGCCTCCCTAAATATAGTAAAATTGTACTTGTATTCAAGTCTGCCGCTGCTGCCTCTGGCCCTGTCTGCTAACATCATCAGAAGTGGTGGTCTGAGCCAATCACAATGCTTTCCCATAGTACTGTCAAGGAGGCAGATCAGGGGCAGAGCCATCACAAGTCAAACACAGCCCAAGCCAATCAGCATCTCCTCATAGAGTAGAAAGTAACTCCCTGGACTAAAAGGAAGGGAGGGCATGGCTGCTGGCCAGCAGTAAGGGGGATGGTCAAAGGGGATACAATGTTGCAAAAAGGTGGATAAAAGGTGAGGAGCTGTGAGGGATTTCACCAGAGGCCAGAAGGACAGCAAAGGTCTCTGGCTTTTTTGTCTCCTTCAAAAAAAAAAAGAAAAAAAAAAGGACAATTTCATTTATCTCTACTCTTTATTAGCAATTAATTATACTGCTTTCTAATTAATTGGCTACTTCACAATGTCGGCTTCCAGACCAACAGTGTCACAGGTTGAACTGCTGAGGACTTACCTGGAGTCTCATGGCTCAGGTGCCCTACAGGAGGTGATGGCCGGCATTACTGGAATATCGGATGCTGCAGTTTCGGTTAGGACGGCGGTTGATCTCCCTGCAGATGGTCGGAGGGCCAGGAGGTCGAGGCCTCCCACGCGGTTATCCCCCAGCCCAGTGCAGAGGAGTGGTACCCAGCTTGGAGAGCGGAGAGTGGAAGCTGGTCCATCCGGGATGCCCTTTGTTCCAGAGGCTAGAGGCTTCAGAGGTCCCCCGGGCGAACAGGAGGCATGAGTGCTCCAAACAGGCTCCTGAGAGAGGTACCAAGATGGCGGCATGGCGGCCCGTTCACGAAGCCCGCTGTCTCTCCCGGCCCAGCCGGAAGTGACGTCAACACACCGGACACAAGTACACAGAATGATGACGTCGGACGCAGCGCCACGGGGCGCGTACGTGACGCAGGTCACAGGCCCCACCTCCACAACCATGTCACAGGCTCTCCCTCCTCAACCTCTCCGGTGGGTTGGAAACCCCGGAAGATGTAACTCCACATCGGGAACTCTGCCGGATGCGGGCGGGAGCTCCAGGATAACAAGCACCTTTCAGGTAGAGCCTGATGCAGACTCTGGGACAGAGTCTGGAGAAGAGGACACCTTTCCTGCTGATCGTGTGCCAGCTGGTCAGCCTTCCAGGGGTGAGGAAGAGGCAATCCTACCTGCTGTTCTGGGGCCAGCTGCTCATTTATCCAGGGGTGAGTTGTCATGCACTAGCACTTGGGGCGAGTTGTCAGGGGAACATGGCAGCTCTAGTGAGGTGTTAAGCTTGCTGCGCGCAGTGTTAGAAAAATTGCTGGGGGGATGCAGGCGCAGGGTGCTAGAGCCCTAGGTTATAGACCCAGTCTACCAGGTTGCCTTATATCTCCTTTGGGGGTGCATGTCCCCGCCAAGACGCAAGAGCATATTTTGAATGGTGAGTATGTAGATTTTTTTGGCCTTGGTTCCCCCGGACAGGGAATCAATTGATAGGTCCCGCAGGGAGGATCCCTAGGAGGGTGACAAGGCTAAACAGATTCCTCGCACATTTGGCAATTGGTTGCAGGGGTTTAATGTTTATGCTAGCGTGATGATGTGTCATTTTCCTGAGAAGGCTAGCTCCCTGTTTGCGTACTTAGACTTAATCTGGGGAGCCTACAAGATTTACAGTGGCCAATGTTGGTTTCGCTATGACCAACAATTTCGTCAGAAAATGGTAGCGTGTCCTGGGATGGATTTTAGCATGCAGGATGGTAGCCTGGGGCTTCTTCTTATGACTGGACACAAGAGAGGTATCTGTTGGCTGTTTAACGAGAGCCAGTGTAAATGGTTCAGTTCCTGTCAGTTTCATCACGAATGCTCACATTGTGGAGGAGCTCACCCCGCGTTGCGCTGCACCAAAAAGGGCAGACAGACCGCTGGGAGGGGATCTGGCAAGGACGATGTACCTAGAAATGAGGACGCCGGTTAGCGTAGCAAGGATGCGGCCGCGGCTCAACTGTTATCCCAATAAGCGCGCTGCGGCGGTCATTGAAAGTGGATTTAGGTTTTGGATACCTTTTGTTTTTTCTGACTCTGTTTTTTTAGAAAAATTTTAAATCCATTCTGGGTAAGGAGGACATGCTCCAGGACAAGCTTGACAGGGAGGTAGGTTTAGGTTGGATGGCCGGCCCCTTTGACTTCCTGCCCTTCCAAAATCTGCGTGTGTCGCCGTTGGGGCCGGTACCCAAGAAAGAGCCTGACTCCTTCCGATTAATTCATCACCTGTCCTACCCGGCTGGGTGTCGGTGAATGATGACATAGGGAAGGAGGCATGCCATGTGAGATTCACGTCCTTCGATAGGGCGTTGGAGTTGGTTCGGGAAGCGGGTTCTGGAGCTCTTCTGGCCAAGTCGGACATTGAGTTGGCATTCCGTCTGTTGCCAGTGCACCCCGAGTGTTTCCACCTCCTGGGCTGCCATTTTCGGAGTTGCTTCTACTGCGATATGTGCTTGCCCATGGGGTGTGCTATTTCTTGTTTTCTTCATTTCTTGAATGGGTCACGGTTCAGCAGGCGGGATGGAGCTCTGTCACGTACTACTTGGATGACTTCCTGTTTGTGGGGTTGGCTGGATCGATGATCAGCAGTTGCTGGACTCCTTTCGGGTGGTAGCTAAGGACTTTGGCGTACCGGTCGCTGAACAGAAGACCGTTGGCCCAGTAGCTGTGTCATTTCTCGGCACAGAAATTGACACGGTCCGTATGATTTTTCGGTTGCCTGAGGATAAACTGGTGGTTTTGCTGGAGTTATTGGACAGGGTAAAAGGGGCTAAGAATGTTCAATTGAGGCAGATGCAGGTCCTCTTGGATCCCCTGACTTTTGCGTGTCAGGTTCTTCCTATGGGTCGGGCTTTCTGTCATCGTTTGTTTCTATCCACGGTTGGAATTCGGGAACCGCATCATTTCATTAGAGTGAACAGATGTATGTGGGCGGATTTACAGGTATGGAGTTCTTTTATGGGCACCTACAATGGCCATTCCTGCTGGCTTAGAGAGGCGGTGCCTAATTATTCGTTAGACCTATTCACGGATGCGTCCGGCTCCGTGGGTTTTGGGGTGTTCTTCCGAGGCCAGTGGTGCGCGGATGCTTGGCCAGCGGGCTGGAGAGGGACAGACATGATGCGCAAGCTCACCTTTTTGGAGCTTTTTCCAATTGTGGTGGTGTTGGAGCTGTGGGGTGAAGAGTTGCGTGGGCACCTTGTTGTCTTTCACACGGACAACATGAGTGTGGTCCATGTGATTACTCAGGCATCTTCCACCTCCCCTCCAGTGTTGGCGTTGCTTCTGCGATTAGTGTTGTTGAGTCTGCAGTTCAATGTCTGGGTAAAGGCGTTTCAATGTCCCGGGGTATTCAATGTGGTGGCTGACTCTCTGTCTCAGTTTCAGTGGGACCGTTTCCGAGAGGCGGCGCCTGGAGCGGATCAAGAGGGTCAGTCTTGTCCTCCATCTTTATGGGACATCGTTTCGGAGGTCTGAGACAGCTGGTTTCGGAATCCTTATCCCGGTCGTCTTGGCGTTCCTATCGGGTGGTGTGGTCTCAGTGGTTGGCTATCATGGATGGTGAGCACAGGTTCAGAAGTTCGGAAGTGTAAGGACCATCGGAGACCAATTTCGGTGTACCTGCTGGGGCGCTTGCTGAGAGACCTGCTGAAGGTATGTACTTCTGAGTTCGAGGTCTTGCTTTTTAGGGTATCCTTTTCGTTATGTTTTTTCGGGGATTTTCGTGTGGGGGAGCTGGTGGCTCCCAATCTGCGTGCCGAGTCGACCATGCGGCTGTCGGTCTGGTGGTGGCGACGTGTTGGGATACTCGGCCCACTCCTTCTGTATTGGGGCCGCCACTCAAGCAGGCATGTTAGGGTTTTCTGAGTCTGTGATTAAGCGTTTGGGCAGATGGGAGTCAGGGCGTTATCGGTTGTAATGCGACCCCATCTGTTGTAATTTTCTATCTTGTAGATTCTCTGCACTTTATCTGGATCCTGGGTCATATATTTATTGGGCAGCACGCAGAGCAAAGGTCCTACGGGAGGAACCTAGGTTTTCCTTTTGAAGTGGCAAAGGTTGGTTGGCGAGGCGTTCGAGGGCTCTCCTGGGGGCAGTTTTACACAGAATGCGTGGAGTTACAGAGGTTTGTTTCAGGGCCTGTGACGTTAGTGGTCCATGTTGGGGGTAATAACTTGGGACGGGAGCTGACAATAGATCTTATATTTCGGATTAAATGGGACTTGGCCCGGTGTATAGCTCTCTTTTGGGACCTCACACTTATTTGGTCCGAAATTGTTCCGCATTGCCGCATGCCTGCGGGATTGAGCGAGCATGGCGAAAATTGAACATGACGGTCGCCAGGATTGTTCGAGGTCTCGGTGGGATAGTGGTCCATTACGTGGAGCTGGAAGGGGATAACTCTAATTTAATGAGGAGAGATGAAATCCACTTATCAGACATAGGGCTGGACATCTTTAACCTGAGGTTACAGTCTGGTGTGGAATTGTCGCTGGCTGCGGGGGGCACAATGCCGACAGGAGGTGAGCAAGGTCGACATCGCGGTGGCATTTAAAATGGAAGGATGATTAATCAACTTGGGGAGTCGCAACTGCCGAGGGCTGATGGAGATAAGCAGGCTGATATGAACTCATGGATATGGAAGTGGAAGCTGTCTGTTGTGGTAACCCCTCAACAGCTGACAGTTGGTGGAAAGCTGGTCTGTATAAGTAAATAAAGCTGTGGCCGTTGCCCTTACTGGGAAGGGTTTCACCAGAGGCCAGAAGGACAGCAAAGGTCTCTGGCTTTTTCCCGCCCCCCCCTATATATATTGTCGCAATATGCGGTATTAGTTTGTTGGTATTGTTCTGTGGTTCTGATTGATTTTTTCTTTCTCGTCACAGCTGCAGCGGTGTTGCTGGCCAGCGCATTTAAAATGGAAGGATGGTGAATGAACTTGGGGAGTTGCAGCCTGCCGAGGGCTGATGGCAGTAGGCAGGCTGATATGAACTCATAGTTATTGAAGTGGAAGCTTTCTGTTGGGGTAACCCCTCAATAGCTGACAGTTGGTGGAAAGCTGGTCTGGATAAGTAAATAAAGCTGTGGCCGTTGCCCTTACCCATAATTACGGTGTGTTGTGTTTATTTGTAGAGGGCAACGGGATGTGGGTATTGGACAGCAGTCAAGACTTTGTTATAGTAATACTGTGGTATTCTTCAGTGTGCAATACCCTTAGTCAGGAGGTTCGGGGAAGCTCTATACGTTTCAGCAGACTGGTGAGTACGATGTGAACAGGACGCACCCCTCCAAGTGATAAATAAATAAAGTTTAAACAAAAACAAAAAAATAAGAAGAAAGAAGATGACTGATGGAAAGTTTATTAAATATATATTTTTACAGGTATTTTCTACTGCAACACCAATACTATTGGTGGAGATATGCCTATTTTTACTTCACTATTTTGGCTGTTTTTCTTTAGATTCAATACTAAAGAGCAGTATTATTTATTAACTGTTAAAGATGGTGGCTCGATATCAATTATAGGCCAGCCACCACTTGGTTAACCCTTCCACTGCCAAATGTTTTTTAACTGTCTGCCTGCTGGCTGCTAGCACTGTTCTTTTTCTCTTTTTACTAAGTTTATACAAAACAAAAACAAAAAAAACCACAAAAGCAATATACATTATAAAACAGACCATTAATAAGACACTACAAATAAATCATATTTGCTCGTATTCAGTGATAAATAATATTAGCTCATATTAGCTTATATTCAAGTGATGAATAATTACCCTGTTTCCCCAAAAATAAGACATTCCCCGAAAATAAGGCCAAGCTTATTTTTGTGGGATGCTCGTAATATAAGCCTTAACCCCCAAAAAAGCCCTAGTGGCTAGTTCTCTAATATATGTTTGGGGAAGTTTCCCAGAACATAGATTCGCGGGATTTCATACACAAGTAAACTAATCTATGTTCGGGGAAGTTTTCCTGAACATAGATTCAGGGAATTACATTCACGAGCAAGCTAATCTATGTTTGGGAAATATTTCCCGAACATAGATTCACAGGATGCCATGCCCTAGTGAAGTGGTCTATGTTCAGGGGAATTCCCCCAAGTGGCAGATCCAGGGTAGGCAAAATGGGGCAATTGCCCATCACAGAGAAAATAGTACATCGCTCCCTTTCCTTTTTCTCTCCTCCAGCTCTCCTCTGCAGGGTCGGTGCTATCCAAGCATCAACCCTGCTGTGTGACTTCACGGATCGGATTAGAGATCTACCCTCCGGATCACAGGCACATTGCTGGCAGGGGAGGGAGAGAGGACCCAGGGGAGCTCAGCCTGTCACTCCGCCAGGTCTCCTCTCGCGAGGTCGGAGTGTTGCAGCAGTTACCATAGCAACGATCCGAATTTTGCGAGAGTGAACTCTAGCCGCAGGATCTGCAGGCTAGAGTTCACTCCCACCTACCCACCAGGGTTCGCTGGAAATGTCCCCCCTCCCTGAGCAAATGTAAGAAGGGAGGGGGAATATAAAATGTAATGGTTCTTTAATAAAAAAAATAATACATTTAATTTTCTCCCACCTGCCCCCCAAAACACAATAACCAGTCACACACAGCACTCTTTACTGCACCTCTCTCACACACACACACACACTGACCCCTCAAACACACATACACACACACATAGAAACATAGAATGTGACAGCAGATAAGAACCATTGCTGCATCTATCACTCATACACACTGCACCCCATACACTCACTGCACCCCTACACACACGGCACCCCACCACACACACAGACACGCACACCACCACAATTTTCAGCAATTCGGGCCTCTTATGCTCCACTTCCACATTAAAGCCCCACCTAACACACACAAGCCCTGCCGACACACAAGCTCCATCCTCACACTTAAGCTGCTAACCTCTGCTGGAGGAGGCCAGAAAATGGCTCATACAGCATTCTTTGCCAGGAAGGTTTCACCCTGGGACAGTGATTTTGTGTGTGTATGTGCCTGCTATTGAGTGAGCTTGTATGTGTGTGTCAGTCTGTAGTAAGCATGTGTGTGTGTGTGACAGTGAGTATTTCTGTACTGTATGTATTGTATGTCTTCATCATCATCATGTTATCTGTTTGTCTAACAGCTTTCTTTCTTTTCCATCCTATGTAAGAACACACAGCATTTTCCTTTATTTGTAGCACAATTACTGGTATATATACCAATGGGACTCAAATGTTAAGAGCCAAATAAAATGTATTGAACATTAAGCATCTTAGAAGTTAACACTTAAATATCCATAGGATGGTTCATGTTACATCAGTCCTTTAATTTTCTAAAATTATGAGCTTCACAGGAATTTAGGTTGTTCCTGATATCCGTCTCACCCTGTATGGTAAATGTAAATATGTGTACAAAACTACCTCACATCTCGACACAGTATTTACTTCATGATCAAACGTTTCTAGCTTTGCATTTCATTTGGTTTGTATCTGTGTTCAGTGTGTACATATTAAAGATATTTGTTTTATGCTCTGTTATCCAGGATATCATTAAAGCCAAGAATCTCTCAATAAGTGAAATTATTTTATTTCATATTATGGTGATGCTCATAAAGAACATGCATCTGTGTATGTTAAGGCTACCTCCGTGAAAATGTTTCTTTATAAAAATCACAATCAGGGCAAGGCTGATCCTTTACTTCGATTTGATGCAACTGAAAGAGAAAATGCAGTAGTTTGAGCTGAGAATCCAGCATTTTCTTTTTCATTAATAATGTGTCTAGTAGTGAAGCACATTGTGGAAAGCAATACAGGAAGGAGAATTGGAGCAGTAAGGTTGTGATAACATTATGAGTTTTAACATTAGTAATCCTTGTTCAAACACCAATATCTGCTCCATTTGATCCTTGCCTCCCTGTCTGGCACCCAAAATTTGGTTGCAAGCCCTCGGAGACCAGATGTCATTTCCTTTGAATATCACCACATTAATTTGTGACAGTGCTGGCATTCTGTGAAACATTCAGCAGCTAGCTCTTTTGTTTATTCTGCCACAATTAAAAATAATTGATAGGAAAAAGCCGTTAGAATTTCCAACTAATAACATCTTGTTTATATTGGTGATTTAAGCTATAGTTTTCTGTGTTTTTTGTTGTGTGCTTTTTTTTGCTTCATTTTAACAGTGAAAACAGGATATTTCAATATTGCTTGTTGCATGTATAAAGCAATTCTCAGACCTATTTTCTATCCATCTCAATGTTTCTGCATTAAATGTGGTTTTTATTTTTGCACCTGGAGGAAACATATGCGGAATTATATCGGTTGGGTAAGAGCAATATTTTGTTTGATGTTTGTTATGAAGAAGAATGCAAAAATAATTATTCATGTTTTATTTCAATAGGAAAGATATAATATGGTTTTCATTCAGATTCATATTTTATTTTTATTTTTTATTTATCATACTGCATTTAAATAGTGGCTTTTAATTATCTTCACTTTACCCATAAGAAACTGCTTTCATTGTTCAGTGTCTTAGTTCTGATGAGGGGATAGTACTGGTGTAGGATTTTGTTTGTCAACCAAATTTCAACCGATTCCCCCCACACCTTGCCTTTTTTCTTGTTTATGATGTCCTTATGATCAACCTTTTTTATCCAATTTTAACCCCTGATCTACCGAGCACCTTTGATTAAAAAAATGCTATATTAGCGGCAAGGAATACATAGCTAGCATAGTAATTTTGTGTATAGATTGCTTGCAGACAAACAAACACTAAAATTATATACATTTACACTATTTTTATTTTTCATTTATGTGTTCATCCTTTAGAAAAAATATTTGAAACACCAAAAGCTCCAGACAATATAAAGTTTTCTTTATTTTGCAATATCTCACACATGATCAGAAATGTTAGTATTAAAGCAAAATGCATATTTTTCTCACATTCAGTAAATGTGACAAAAAATTTATAAATAGTAATGGTCAAATACCTTGCTTATATGTATTTGCAAGGACCCCGATTGCATTACTAGCAGTGCAGTTTAGTAAAAATGACAACAACATTTTAAATAAATGTCTGCATTTGAGCACACTGCCCACATACAGCAAGTACAGTTAAACATATACATATCTAAACTAAAGGTTTTTATTTCTATAGCACTGTTTAACAATCTCTGAAATGTAAATATAATGCTGATAGTGAAATGGTAGAGTCTATTCACTCCCCCCCCTCCCTGTCTCTAGGAATAACATGACCCAATGAAACTTTATATACTGTTTAAATGAAGGAGGTGCAGCAACGTTACTGTCATTATATCAGTGACTAGTACTTCCAGCAGATAAATCCAGCATATAAATCTGTTTCTCTGCAGGTTTGCAATCATAACTAGATTATAAATGAGGATGGGTAAGCCTTTATAGTCAAGATTTTATACTGCAAAATACGTGGAAATACACATGTTTATGTTTCATCTATGGTTATTTACAAAGCTCATCTTTTCCAAAAGTGTTTACATTTTCTTTTATCTCTTCTACTTAGCTCACACTTTAGAGTATCTCTTATATTCATGATACTGAAAAGACTTTCAACCTTGTCTTTTGTTATCCCCTATTGTCCTTACACTGTCTAACACACCTGTTCTGCAATTAACATTTGGGAGGGTACCCTTTACCAAAGTTCATATTTTATTCAAGCAGAAACCAAAACAGCATAACTGTAATAAATATGTATATGTTAATGGTGATTGGAACAAGTCTTTTTATGTACAGGTCTGAAAATATTTGGACACTGACACAAGTTTTGTTATTTTGGTTGTTTACGAAAACAAATTCAAGTTGCAGTTAAATAATTACTATGGACTTAAAGCGTAGTTACTCAGCCTTAATTTGAAGGCAATTACATCCAAATTGGAGGAAGGGTTTAGGAATTACAGCTCTTTAATATGTAGTCTCTTCTATTTCAAGGGACCAAAAGTAATTGGACAATTGACTCAAAAGCTGTTTCATGAACAGGTAAGGGATATTCCTTCATTATCTATTCATCATTTAAGCAGGAAAATGGTCTGGAGTTGATTCCAGGTGTAGCATTCACATTTGGAAGTTGTTGCTGTAGACCTACATTATAATTAAAATGAGGGAGATTATTTAATCCTGCCTTGACAAGAACACCAATAGACTTTGAGAAAGCCCAAACTCACAAGCGAAACACATAAGTCACGTGGTGCACAGAGATATGGAACTGCAGCATGTGAGAGTAATAGTGGGAAGACAGAGGAAAGAAACTCAGTAGATGGGATAATTCAGCCATCTATATACACGCTTTAAACTGTAAGCCTACAGCATATATTGTTCAACTCTTTAATTCAATAAAGGAATCAGCATTACTATTTTCACACTTTATATGCAATTAAACTGTGGGACATGTTGTTGTCCCTCAGGAAGGTGAGAGGCAGCATATTGGTGATGGTGTATCACCTTCTTTGGTATACTATGCAATTGGAATTTTCTATATTTTCCATTTAGACAATTTTATCAGCTACGAAAGATTGGCTACACAAGTTCACACATATGATGTATATAAGGGGATATACTATATGCCCTCCTAAAATGTGAGTGCATTACCTATTCTTTAGATGGAGCTTTATATATTAACTATATTACGCAATTGGAAGTTCTCTTTTCCCTAGAATCTAACAAAATGAATATTTAACCCTTCAAGTACTGAGGAGATTAAGATGACCTTCCACTGCATACTCCTTTCAGTACTGAAACATGGCATATAAGAATCAATTTTTGTTAATTGCTTCATTTATTCTACTTCATCACTTGTAGTTCATCACATTGTATTTTGTCACTATTATCTCCCGTAGTGCCAGAACTCTCTATAGTAAGAGTGGACATCCTCTGTTCTGCACTGTTTTCTGTTCTATTTAAATTATTTGTATTTATTGTTTTTTTTCTATTTCTTTTTAGGTTTTTTTTTTTTTAATTCTGTTTGGATGTTACAAAGTCTCTGTACATCTTTACTCCTAAAATAAGATAAAATTACTGTTTATAATAAAGGTTCTATATAGCACCAACTCATATTGGTGTTATTCAAGCTGTCATTGCCTGCAAAGGATTCTCGACATAGTATTAAAAATTAACATTGTATTTATGATTGTGTTAATTTGTCCAATTACATTTGTGCCCTTGAAATATAGGGAATGTGTATGAAAATAGTTGAAATTCCTAAATGTTTCATACAATAATTCGGTTCATCCTCTGGAATTAAAGCTGAAAGTCTGCACTTCAATTGCATCTCAGTTGTTTCATTTCAATTTCATGGTGATGGCGTACAGAGACAGAATTTGAATGTCCAAATATGTAGGGACCTAACTGTATACAATACAGTCTCTTCACTACTGTATAAGTGTTGTAAATGAAGAAATTACTATATACCACAGGTCTAGCATTGGTGCCTGGCATTTACGGCTATGTGTAAACAGGAAATAAACTAAAAATCTGCAAAATTCCAGGATGTCATTCAAGAAGATTCCTTGATGTCAAACGCAGTTATGGAATTTCTAAGCCTAATGGATAGAGAACATTGTACTATTTTAAGAACGCTGTTTTGATAACACTGAGGGGAACATAACAGCTGTAGATATTTAAAGAAAAACTACTCAACTAAATCCCCAGGGTGCTATGAAATTTTGCATTATGTATTTTTATACTATAGCCGATAATGATGTGTTCGTGAATGAGCATTTTAAAAACTACTTAACCCCTTCCTGACCGTGGACGGAAATTTTCCGTCAACCTTGTCCTTCAGTTAAGGACCGTTGACGGAAAATTTCCGTCATTTTCTTAAGTTAACCCCAGATCGCCGCGATCGCGGCAATCGCGGGGTTAACGGTGCTCCGGTCTGCCTCTGCATTAGAGGCAGACCGGGAGCACCCGATCGGGCTGCCCCAGCACCGGTGCTTGCTCTGACAGCATGTCAGAGCGAGCACATGTGCTCCACATACTCACCTTCCGCCTCCCTGCACTTCCGGGTTCTGTGTGAAGTGCAGGGAGACGGATCAGTGCTGATCTGCTTCCCTGTGTAAAAAAAAAAAAAATTAAAGTTAAATCCCACCCCCCCTGCCCCTGTTTTAATAAAATTAACCCCTTCCCTGCCAATTGATCACTGACTACAGTGATCAATTGGCAGGGTATACATTTTAATGTCATCTGATTTTTTTTTTTTAACCCCTGAGGGTTAATTATTTTTTTTTAACCCTCAGGGGTTAAATTTATTTTATTAATTAATTTAAATATTAAAAAATTATATATTTAGCTAGCTGGGATGGGTGGAAGTTAGTGGGGAATTGGGGAATTTGGTGTTAGGCTAACTAGGGGTTAACGTTAAAAAAAGTTTTAAAATAAGCTTTAAAAAGGTAAAAAAAAATTTTTTTTAAATGTTTTAGTAACGTTTAAGTAAAAAAAAAAAAAATACCACCCCCTTTACCCAGTCTAAATAAAAATTAACCCCTTCCCTGCCAGCTGATCACTGCCTACAGTGATCAAAATACAGATCACAGTATTATACTGTGATCTAATTTTTTTAACCCCTGAGGATTAACTTTTATTTATTTTTTTTTAACCCTCAGGGGTTCCATTTATTTAATTAATTAATTTAAATATTTTATAATTAAATATTTTGCTAGCTGGGGTGGGTGGGAGTTATGGGAAAATGGGGAATTTACGGTTAGTGCTGCTTACTGCTAGTTAGGGGTTAACGGTAAAAGAAAAGTTTAGAAAAAAAATTAAAAGTGTAAAAAAAGTTAAGATAGTGTAAAACATTTAATAAGTAAAAAAAAAAGTTTAAAAATGGGTTTTACAAAGTAAAAAAAGTTTTACAAAGTAAAAAAAGTTTTACAAAGTAAAAAAATACATTTAAAAATGCTCATTACCACTACACTTGGTACAAGCTAGCGGAAATATTATCCCACGCTAAGGTTCAAAATATGCCTTTTGAATTACCCTGGGATGTCTTCTTTAAGAAATGATATGCCTTTATGGTGTAATTGGATGATATAGCCTTGTAAAATACTCTAAAATGGGACATGGACACAGCGTAAAAATTCAAAGTTTGGAAAAAACTGGAATGGCTGTGTCTCAAATGTGCCCCTTCAATGTCCACATATACCTGGCAAAGGTACATACGGGGGTATTGCTGTACTCAGCGACATAGCTGAACAACATATGAAGTAGTATACAGTCGTAGTACACATAAGGTTTGCAAAATATACTGCGCAAACTCACTTTGTGTGTCAAAAAGGCAGAAAAAATGCTTATTACCACTACACTTGGTACAAGCTAGCGGAAAAATTATCCCACGCTAAGGTTCAAAATATGCCTTTTGAATTACCCCGGGATGTCTTCTTTAAGAAATGGTATGGCTTTATGGGGTATTTGGATTATATAGCCTGGTAAAATACTCTAAAATGGGACATGGGAACAGTGTAAAAATTTAAAGTTTGAAATGAACTGGAATGGCTGTGTCCCAAATGTGCCCCTCCGATGTCCACATATACCTGGCAAAGGTACATACGGGGGTATTGATGTACTCAGCCGACATAGCTGAGCAACATATGAAGTATTATACAGTCGTAGCACACATAAATTTGCAAAATGTACTGCGCAAATTTACTTTGTGTGTCAAAAAGGCAAAAAAACGCTTATTACCATTACACTTGGTACAAGCTAGCGGAAAAATTATCCCACGCTAAGGTTCAAAATATGCCTTTTGAAATACCCTGGGATGTGTTCTTTAAGAAATGGTATGCCTTTATGGTGTAGTTGTAATATGTAGCCTGCTCAAGTGCTCCAAAGTGGGCACGGACGCATCAAAACCCTCCATGAAAATTCACACTTAAAAACCTTAACTTGTTACGTCTCTTTTATAGCAGTGTAACTTCACAAAATAGTGTCTAGGTCATACATTGGGCATATTGTTTTACTCAGAAGACTTAGCTGAGCATAATTTGGGGGGTTTGAACTTAGTGGCACATATGAAATGTACAAAATGCCCAGCAAAAATGTAATCTGTATGTAAAAAATGCCCAAAATTATTTTTTACCACATACTTTGGCATATATTGGTGAAAAAATGGGGGCATGTTAAGGCACAATATGCACCATATGAGATACCCTGGAGTGTCTACTTTTATAAATGGTAGGCCTTTGTGGGTTTTTTTTGAACAGTCAAACTGCTATAATACCCCAAATTGAAGCATAGGCCCATTAAATCCGCCTCTCAAAATTCTACTGTAAATGTTGAAACGGACAGGTCTCCTATATGGCACTGTAGCTTCACGAAATAGTGCCAAAGACATACAATGGGGGTATCGTTGTACTCAGCAGAAGTAACTGAACACAAAATAAAACTTTGTACAGGAATAGCACACACCAACTTTACAAAATATACATGGGAAGTTCTTTGTTATAAGTTTGTGTGCCAAAAACTCCAAAAAACTAAATTTTACTCCAATATTTAGCAGAGATTGGCGGTGAAATGGCTACTTAGAAAGTGTCAAAAAAACCTTAGGACAATAGCCTGTGATGTCTACTTTATATAAATATATACTTTTGTGTGGCAATTTTGTTTTCTTTTATGGCTATTAAGCTTACAAGACAAACATACAAAATTCTAAAATCGCTCTACATTAAAAGTTTATTTTACTCCTTGTGCTTTATGACCTGTAACTACCAAAAAAAACTTTAAATCCCAGACACATTATATATTTTGTAAATCAGAACAACTAAATAAATTTATTTTTAATTACTTTCTTTAACCTGCACTAATTAGGCACACATTATTATTGCAAAAACTGTACAAAAAACACAAAATTTTTCTTTTTTTTGCATTTTTCTGTATTTTTTAAATAATAAATAAGCATTTATATATATATATGTTACATCAAATTAAAGCCCTTTATGTCCTTTAAAAAACAGTATATAATATGTGTCGGTGCAATAAACGAGAGAGATGCAAATTGCAGTTGAACGCATACAGCAAGAAAATGCAAAAATTGCTTGTGTCATTAAGCGTAAGACAAGCTTCTGAAGCTGTGTCCTTAAGGGGTTAAGTTCCCATACATATAAAACTCACTTGGGATAATCCTAACTGTATATACATATATATATGTATATGTTTAGTTTGATTTTATATCTTCATTAATACAAGCCTGGACTGGTCCATTTACCCCTAACATTCATCAAGAACTTGGCAAAAAAGTTTTTGCTTTGGTAACTCTTTGAATGCCATCAGTGGTAACACTCGGAAAGAAAAGGTAGCACATATATGTACTGTGTGCAATATTTAAGTGTGATATTGTATGCAAATTGCTTCTCGGTTTAATAAGTCATCGATAGGAGTATTTCAATGTATTGGGGACATTTTGTCAATGTGCATTTTTCTCTTGCGAGATAATTAAGTCTCTTCCTTTGTGTCTTAATTATGTGACTAGAGAGCTCATTGATCAATTAGTCTAACTTTACTGTTTAATGAATACAGTTCATAGAGATGTGGAATGTGTGAGATTTCGCTCACATGTTTTGGTGATGATTTGACTCTACTATAGCGTGTTACTATTTTAAAATTGAAATTTATGTGGGTAAAAAAAAATTCAGCTGCAGAATGGATGCATAGTAATAATGGCAAAATAAAAAAAGGATTTCAATGCTTTATTGATCATAATACAGTATTTATTTACTAAAGGAAACATCCCAGCATTCTCACCATGGGGAAATATTTTTTACACTAGCTGAATAAGTTGTGAGATAGACTAACACAAGAAAAATATAAGGAAAGCTAAATATCTTATCTACCTGCTTTTGACATCTATAAAAGTGTTTATGGAAAGAAAACAACTAAAATCAATAGCAACCAGCTGGTGGCATTTCTATTGTGGAGTACCCTTTCTTACTAGAAGGAATCCAGCTAGCTGGACATACAATTCTTATTTAAAGGCACTTGGAAAGGGTGAAAGTAATGGTTGTTATATATTTTTCGTTCTAATTAACCATTTAAGCGTTAGCTACAGAGAAGACATTCTGTACCTAAACAGGAATATTGTTGACTTGCAGATGGGACTGTAAATGTATCTAGTCATTGTTGAAAAACAAACATGGCACATCTTCAAACAGGGGTCAGTTACAATCTTACTAATGCAGAAAAAATATTATCTGTGTGAATAGGATTGTTGTGTGCTTATGTTACTGGGTCAGTAAAGCACAGTGCCATATGAGAGTATGCATGATTGTGTACTACAGGGAAGCTTAACCCTTAAGGACTGAGCCAAATGTACTCGTTGTGATCAAAACAAAACGTAAACAAAAACTTAAAATTGCGCTATATGTCTATTCAGGCATAATTCACCTCTTTCATATTATATGCACCCACACTTATTATATATCATTTTATTCCGGGGAAACAGGCTTTCATTTAACATCAAATATTTAGGTATGAAACATATTTTAATATGAATAAAATATTAAAAAATGGGATAAAAAAGGAATTTTAATTTTTTTTTTAGTTTTACATGACATTCGAACTGTGAATGTCATAATACTGTTTGCTTTTACTACAATAAAATATACATATTTGTATTCAGCGATGTCTCACGTGTAAAACAGTACCCCCTGTGTACAGGTTTTATGGGGTTTTGGAAAGTTACAGGGTCAAATATAGCATGTTACATTTTAGAAATTCCTCTGATTGGTTACGTTGCCTTTGAGACCGTATGGTAGCCCAGGAATGAGAATTACCGCAATGATGGCATACCATTTGCAAAAGTAGACAGCCCAAGGTATTGCAAATGGGATATGTCCAGTCTTTTTTAGTAGCCACTTGGTCATTTTTGAGTGTGAAAAATGCAAAAAACTAATTTGAACGCCAATTTTGGCCAGTGTTTGTGACTAAGTGACTACTAAAAAAGACTGGACATACCCCATTTGCAATGCCTTGGGTTCTCTACTATTGCAAATGGTATGCCATTATGGGGGTAATTTTCATTCCTGGGCTACCATACAGTCTCAAAGGCAACGTAACCAACCTGGCGAATTTCAATGTGAAAAAACTGAAACGCAAGCCTTATATTTGACTCTGTAACTTTTGAAAACACCATAAAACCTGTACATGAGGGGTACTGTTATACTCAGGAGACTTCGCTGAACACAAAAATTAGTGTTTCAAAATGGTAAACGATATCATCGTTGTAATACATTTTACTGCCTTGAAACACTAATATTTGTGTTCAGCGAAGTCTTTCGAGTAAAACAGTAACCCCAATGTACAGGTTTTATGGTGTCTTGGAAAGTTACAGGGTTAAATATAGTGCTAGCAAAATAAATTCCCTGGACTTTCGGCCTGGGTTGTCAGGCAGGTTCCGCAAATTGTAATTAATAAAATGACGTAATTATATAAAATTATTACATAAATATATACGTAGAATTATTATATATATATATATATATATAAATATATATATATATATTCATGGATATATATATGTGTATATATATGTATATAATTTTTTTAAATAATTTTATTTTATGTATAGGTATATATATAGTGATCTTGAAAAAACTCTGGCATGTAAGTCGACACTTCTTTGTATTACTTGATGCTTGAATAAACAGCATGATTAGAAATATTATTGAGTCCTGTGAGTGCACTTCAACAAGAACCTATATATACTTATGGTCGGTGTTTGCACCGAGGCATTAACAAGACCGGGAGCAGTGAAAGCGGGACACGTGGAAAATTATATATAAAGTGATATAGATATAAATATTATTTTGTTCTACATGTATTTTGATATCAATATATATAGTCATTTTAAAATACAGTTAGTACGAAATTACGCATATATATATTTTATTTTTTATTATTATTTTTTAACTTATTTACATATATATTTATTTTATATTATATATATATAATTATAATTATATATATTTAATCAATATCATTCTACGTGTACTTTGATATTAATATATATATATAATTATATATTAATATTAAAATATACTTAGACTATGTATGTGTATATATGTGTATGTATGTATATGTGTGTATATATATACTTAGATCATATATTGGAAGGCATGGCCTGAAGTTGTGGGAGGGGCTATAGACCTATAAAAGGGACTCCCCCTCTCCCTACTTACCTTTGTTGGTCAGACGAATAGACTGTTCAAGGTCAGCATTTGCATGAGATCCACTTCCAGGTCATACAAGACGCCATTTTGGTTTCACCTTTGCTCCATGAGGTCTCTTACTCCAAGCTGTGTCCATGAATCCTGCAGCAGGGATTTCCGTTAATCCAGTGGCTTTCTCTCCGGTCAGCATCGCATTTGGTGTCTCAGGGACTCTCAAACCGTAAGTTGACCCACCTGTCGCGCCAGGATTAGTTCCCACGGCGTTCAACACAGCACGGGTCCTCACTTTACGGTTTCCTTTCGTTTTGCACGGTTATTTCGTTACCTTATACTCACCTAGCTGTTTATGTAAAATCTGTTGGTTAAAATCTGTTTTGGTTAAAAATCTGTTGGGTTAAAACTACAAACGACATACAATTTTTCGCCTACACACTGACCCCTATCGGTCCTCATTCAATGTAGTACAGGCTTCTCAGATATTATTGCATTTCATGTACAAACCACTGCATTTGGGCCTACACACTGACCCCTATCGGTCATCGGTGTACTACAGGTTTCTTAGACGTTTTTGCATTTCATGTACAAACCACTGCATTTTCACCAAGACACTGACCCCTACCGGTCATTCTGTGTACTACAGGCATCTCAGACATTATTGCATTTCATGTACGAACCACTGCATTTGTGCCTACACACTGACCCCTATCGGTCATCGGTGTACTACAGGTTTCTTAGACGTTTTTGCATTTCATGTACAAACCACTGCATTTTCACTGCATTTTCACCAAGACACTGACCCCTACCGGTCATTCTGTGTACTACAGGCATCTCAGACATTATTGCATTTCATGTACGAACCACTGCATTTGTGCCTACACACTGACCCCTATCGGTCATCGGTGTACTACAGGTTCTTAGACGTTTTTGCATTTCATGTACAAACCACTGCATTTTCACCAAGACACTGACCCCTACCAGTCATTTTGTGTAACTACAGGCATCTCAGACACTATTGCATTTCATGTACAAACCAACGAACCACTGCATTTGCGCCTACACACTGACCCCTACCGGTCATTCGGTGTACTACAGGCTTCTTAGACATTATTGCATTTCATGTACAAACCAACGAACCACTGCATTTTCATCTAGACACTGACCCCTACCGGTCATTCGGTGTACTACAGGCATCTCAGACATTATTGCATTTCATCTACAAACCAACGAACCACTGCATTTGCGCCTACACACTGACCCCTATCGGTCATTCGGTGTACTACAGGCTTCTCAGATATTATTGCATTTCATGTACAAACCAACGAACCACTGCATTTTCACCTAGACACTGACCCCTATCGGTCATTCGGTGTACTACAGGCTTCTTAGACGTTTTTGCATTTCATGTTCAAACCAATTAACCACTGCATTTTAACCTACACACTGACCCCTACCAGTCATTCAGTGTACTACAGGCTTCTCAGATATTATTGCATTTCATGTACAAACCAACAAACCACTGCATTTTCACCTAGACACTGACCCCTATCGGTCATTCGGTGTACTATAGGCTTCTTAGAAGTTTTTTGCATTTCATGTACAAACCACTGCATTTTCACTGCATTTTCACTGCATTTTCACCACACTGACACCCTGACCCCTACCAGTCATTTGGTGTAACTACAGGCATCTCAGACATTATTGCATTTCATGTACAAACCAACAAACCACTGCATTTGCGCCTACACACTGACCCCTACCAGTCATTCGGTGTACTACAGGCTTCTCAGACATTATTGCATTTCATGTACAAACCAACGAACCACGGCATTTTCGCCTACATGCTGACCCTTACCGGTCATTCAGTGTACTACAGGCTTCTCAGACTTTATTTCACTTCATAAGCAAACAAACTAACTACAGCATTTTCACTTTTATACTGACTCCTATCTGTCAAACGGTATACTACAGGCTTTTCAGACATATGGTTATTCCCCTCATAACATTCCCACTATAATTATAATTACACAATAACACTTCCTTATAAATCATGCTTACTATGATAATCATTCCTGCATACCTGCCTTCATAGGCATTTAGTTACATTTACTGACAATACGCATACATTTACCCAAGAATGCACATACTATTTAAAGCACTATGCAGTTTTCCAGAGTCTAATACGGAATATTTGCACGCTTAAAATATAAGTCCTTCCAATTATGTATTTTCACTTATTAGGTTATTCAGCTGCCAGTCATGGTTCACTACACTCATGTTTCGGGGTACAGTTGTGTTCCATATCACACATGATATAACACTCCCGACAAGTTAATTTCCTTCAAACAGGGGCATCACAAGCATACAATAAATATTGGGACAGAGCACTTTGCTCTATTAAACTTGCATAACACACATATGGATATACGCTTTTAAATGTCTATATCCGATTTTCATACATTGTTTTACCCGTCTGGGATACAGGTATTAATAACCTTTACGACCAGTAAGGGTATCTAATCATACTACCAGGTACATACACCTGCTCATGTGGTATATACATACATTTTCTGTTTCCCCCTGGGTATATCCTTAGCGTACTGGCAATTAGGGACTATAGGTTTCCAATAGATATTTTCCTTTCTTGGCATCTACGCCTGTCGTATAGTGGTCCCGCGAGGCCAACACCCCGCCTCAACGCTCGGAGGCAAACACCCATCGGGCCACTCGTGAGCTAGCCGCCTCGCATGGTATATAGAGAGGGCCTCACCTGTCACTCCCTTCCCCTTTTTTATGGTTACAGTCACCGAGAGGCCAACATCCTGCCACTACGTTTGGTGGCCACAAAAATCCCCTCGCGCCATTGCATAGATAGAGCCTCTCAAGCCACTTGGCAACTAGCAGGGCCTCACCTGTCACCAAACAAAGGATTAATTGTTTCGCCTTGCGGCTTTAGCTAGCAAGCCAGTACTAGCACACTGTGGGTTCATATAATAATGGCTATCTTCATATTTTTTAGTATGTATCAAGCAGGTGGTAAGGATTTCTCTCTACCTAACACTCCAGCTAGAGTCAACACACTTTCACTTGGAGATGTTGCTAGTCCCACAGGACAATTTTGTCCCAACACAGCGGACGATCACGTTTCAGGCTCCAGGCTCTAGCACCTCTGGTAGGACGTAGCGAACTACCCGAGATAAATTGGGTCGTCTCATTCTCTTTGGCAAATCCCAGATTTGCAACAATTTCCATGTTGGCACATGTAGTTTCAGTGCATGCAGACTGTTGCAGATATGTTCCCAATATGTCAGGGCACATGCAAAACCATGTGTCCCAATAAATGTACCCTGAACCTTACTTCTCGTCTGTAAACATTATGCATTTCCAGTACTTTCTAACTTATCACCCTTCCAGACATTTAGTTTATTTCCTAATCTCCGATTTTAAAGGCCTTCTGTTCAGGTATTGCCATATACTTTTGGGGAAATCTAGAATGCCCTAACTTGCAGTCATCACAGCAGCATCCAACAGCTGGCATTACACTCATGGCCCAAGAAATATTTCTACCTGGGCCTCTCCGATCTACACTATTTACAGTGTGGCGCAATCCCATTGTAACTGATCATAGACTTATCTGCACCTCACGCCTCGGCTACCCCATAATCTCAACTCCCTCATACTCTCCGAGGAGTTTTCATTACAGTATGCCACCATTGTTCATACCATGACAACTCACTCAAGCAGGGAGGGGAAGTCTGGTTAAGTAAAACTGATATCACAAACGCATTTCAGACTGCCACCATCCACCCTGCACTGGCACTTACAGGGCATTTATGGGCAGCAGTTATATATTTCTTCTCCCGCTTAACTTTCGGGTCAAGAGCAGCCCACAATCTTCAATATATTCGTTGAACTCTTTACTGGTTGTGGTTAAACATATCCAGATGCCCCACAGTCATACACTCCCGAGATGATTTCTTGTTGGTCAAAGGGAATGCCTTTCCCTCTAGAAGCTTCAAGGAAGCCATTAGTATGTCTGAACACTTGGGTGTCCCAGTATTCCCTAAGGTCACAGAAGACCCAGACACTGTCGTTACATTCCTGGGCATACAACTTGACTCGGCATCCATACCAACAAGTTACCACGCGAGAAATAGGAACAGTCGCAACAACACCAATTACCACCTCCTGCTTGGTACTTGCAACCACATGGAACTACAATCCCTACCAGGTTCCTTAAATTTTGCCATGCACATCGTACCGCAGCCACGCTTTCATCTCAGACCACTTTGCTTTTTCCTCCCTCCCGAATGATGATCAGGGGCTGTCCCTAGACAACCAAGCCATGGCAGACCTACACATATGGTGGACTTTCTTAACCACACGTAATGGTAAATTATTGTGGCAGCTGCCGTGACAGCCGCCATGGCAGGGGGTCATTTATGGTCAAGGTCATGGATTACATGAACCTCGCCAACATAGCCGGGCTCTGACTAAACTGGCCTTGTCCACCAGCACTCAACACGCTTGCTACAGGGTTTTCCACTTATACAATACGTTTCATGTCGGACCATCACTTAGATAGCTGGTTTGAGGTTTCACCACGTATGTCCTTCGCCTCTTTTTTGCCACCTTAAGTTAATAATTCTCGCACAACACGGTTAAACTTTATCTCACGGGCATTCAACCCTATACGTATTTCTCCATCCCAAACAACAAGGCTTCCTATCCTCCTACCCCATACATGCCTTACTTAGAGACATGGCCAAGCGGACGTTCCCGCTAAAACTAAATACTGGCCATAGACATACAATGTTCAAACCATGACAGAACCACTCGACCATGCACTTCCGAGCCACGCACCAATGCAGTTATCAAAACTGCTACCTATCTAGCCTTTAACGGCTTTCTCAGGCCAAAACAATAACTCACTATCAGCGGCCTACATCATAAACAAGAGTACCTGGTGACCTCTAAAACACACAGACCACTATGTCCGGTCCCTTCCTAAAACTAAGATGAGTCAGAGGGGCGAGCCAGTGCATATAACCTACTACCTTTCAAGCAATGCTGGGTGCCCGGTTAAGGTACTGATTACGTTCTTGGGCACGCCACCATACGCACCACTGAACCATTACTGTCGCTGTACGATACTGTCCTTACCACAGGTAAGTTCATGCACTATGTCCACCTACTCATTCATCGTGCTCGAACTAAACCCTAGCGACTACTCAGGGCACTCCTTTTGGATAGGAGCAGCTTACACAGCCCATAGCCAAGACATCCCCGCACACGTTAAGACACGGGGCCGCTGGGAATCATAGGCTTATGCGATGTACATACCACAGCCGATTCAGGAATTAGGACGCTTTCATTAAAATGTCTAACTGATGGTTAACAAATGCACTATGATCCTGTATAATGTTTTGCATTAATATTTCTCTTTTTGCCCACTTTTTACCGGCTTACAGCATACGTCGGTTTCGGCACACCTCAACCGATTATTCCTAAAGCTACATCTCTACAACCATCTTATTCTATATCATATGAGAATGCCCCGAACACAAATTGGAAGGCATGGCCTGAAGTTGTGGGAGGGGCTATAGACCTATAAAAGGGACTCCCCCCTCTCCCTACTTACCTTTGTTGGTCAGACGAATAGCCCCACCCTCCACTCCCATTGTTCATATTTCCTCTATGTAAGCCCACTTTTTACCGGCTTACAGCATACGTCGGTTTCGGCACACCTCAACCGATTATTCCTAAAGCTACATCTCTACAACCCATCTTATTCTATATCATATGAGAATGCCCCGAACACAAATATAATAAATATATATATGATCTAAGTATATATAATTTAATTTTAAACTGTTTTAACCTTTTTTTTTACAGGCAGCAGGGGGAGTACCTGTCATTACAGGCACTCCCCCTGCTGGCACTGCTATTGACGGCTATGCCGTCCATATGATCACGTGGCCCAAGAGGGCCGGAAAGGAAGGAGGGAGACTCCCTGGGCTGCCAGTTGAGTCCCCACACCATGATCGCCGGTGTGGGATCGTTGGCGACCGGGTAAGTAGAAAGGATGGCGGGGACATGCTATGCCGTCCCCCGGCTTTTAGGGCTGGGTCCCCAAGGGCGGCATAGCACCCCCACCAACCTTAAGGGGTTAATCAAGTAGAGATGTCGCGAACTGTCCGCCGAACTGTTCGCGAACTGTCCGCCGGCGAACAATAGCGTGTTCGCGTTGGGCGAACATATCCAATTTCCGGTCCGCCCCCTATACATCATCATTGAGTAAACTTTGACCCGGAACCTCACAGTCAGCAGACACTTCCTGGGAGGGAGGGTCTGCTGCTGATTGGGTGGAATGTGTCTGCTGGCTGTGAGGTTCCGGGTCAAAGTTTAATCAATGATGACGTATAGGGGGCGGACCGGAAATCGGATATGTTCGCCCAACGCGAACACGCTATTGTTCGCCGGTGGACAGTTCGCGAACAGTTCGGCGGACAGTTCGCAACATCTCTATAATCAAGTCAAAACATGTGCTATTCTAAGTGCAAATGTTGATATTCTACTGGTATTTATGATGATAACTCTTTTTTTTTTTTGTAGTTTGTCCCACAATAGCACATCTGTATGTTTTAAGTAATGGGATTCTGCGATATCATCATATGTCAAATTTCTGCTACTGCGAACCTTCACGGCATAAAGAGATGTTCCTAAGTTAGGAAGAAAAGTGGAGCATCAACTATATTGTCAGAAAACCAAGGAAATAATTATTCTTGGGTATATGTGCTCATTAATTTTTCTTTTCTATTTGCTTTCTTTTTCCTTCAGTTGTATAAATTAAAGCATGCAAAAACTATAAATTGCACGTAGGTTGTGTTGATGCCTGAAGTGTCCCTCCAATATATCTGTGAAGGTTAAATGATTAAATGAAAAAATAAAATTGTGCAAGAATACATAATCTTTACGTATTGCTGAACAGTACTCTATACACCCACTCTATTGCTGCATTGCCCTGTTATTTCAAACCAATTTTTTTTTTTTTTTTGCAAATTACTTGGTAGTTATGGTATTATGATGGTTAAAAAACTGCATCGATTTTTGAAAATGTGCTCAATTTAAAGACCGACTAGTTCATTTTCTATTGCTGGTTTATACTGCATTGCTGGAGGCAGTAGCTTTTGCTAAATTCAAACCGTCGCAGCAACATTCTTATAGGTGTTTACCATAACCCCATTGCTTTTTGAGAAGGCTGTTGCCTAGGTGACTATTCGTTGTTTAATTATTTTATTTTTTTAGTGTTATTTCACTTATGTTTTGCTAAGCGACCACTTCAGCAGGGGTGCACACAGTGCAAGCAATGCAAATTAATACAGCCAGTTTAAATATTAGTGGGACTGGTTATTTTTGTACCCAAAGGAGCAGTGATTGGATGATCCTGCTGAGCCTCCACGTCTGTTTTCTGTTGCCATAGTGAAGTTACTATAGCAGCTTAATGCTATGTATTTCAAGTATGTTTTTCTCTAGATCACATGGTAGACTTCCAACTGTCATAGAACTGAAAATTCCATGATGCGTTTCCCATTCCAAAAGCTGACAAAGCATCATGGCAGTTGTACAGCTGGGGACCTTTTGTGCAGGTCTACTCCAGATTCACAGTACTCAGGATTGAACAGCATTCTACAAACAATAAGCTTGTGTACTGGCCACATCACACACATCATTGTCATGAGATGATTATAAGATAAAAAGTACTCCTTTAGATAGGGGAATATGTCATCTTTAATATAGACTTACCTGAAGATCATTTCCTTCCTTTGTGCACAATCTTTCCACTTCCTAGTGACACATCTCTGTCAAGTGTGTTTACAGATACCAGTGGTTGTGGTGATCAGTTCTTGCCATACTTTAAGTGAATCTCTTTTTACCATCATTTTCCTTATCAAAGCTATTTGTACCCAGAGAGACATTTGCAGATTGTATATATACATATAACCATGATCTGCATATTATCACAACAAACAAATGATGTTTTCAAACCCTGTGCTGCACAGTGAATAATGTTGGTACATGACAAAGTCACTCTAAGGAACAAAAAGTCAGTTTGCTAAAATGGTTATGATTGAAGGAATCTGTTCCTGCAGTTGTTCATATAAAGCTCTTTGAGACAAGGAGCTTTGAATTAGATTGTGAAGCTCACCCTTAGATGCCAGTAATATTGGTGAGCACTTGATCTTCTAAGGTAGGATCAATTTTGTCAAACTTGTACTGTACATGTAGTGTGTGCATGAATCATACTCCTGTTGGGCTAAGTCAGTGTATGTAACAAGCCAGAGTGCATAACAGTGATATAAACAAATAATTGGAAAACCTGTTGCTAGTTTTTGTTCATATACATCTGATAACATGGAACATTGATATCTAGTTTAAATTTTACAAGTAGTCGCAAGACTTTGAAAATGAGTTCACTTTTGTAAACTGATCTGATAGTACAATATATAGATGGAATTTAACACTGATATAATACACATGTATTATTAATACATGTGTATGTATAGAAGACCTCTCTGAATGTGTCCTGTGGTATCTGCTACTAAGACAGCAGATCCAATAAGTCCTTAAAGCTGCAAAATGGGGTCTCCATGGATTGAATATGTTGTTCCAGCACATCCCACAGATACTCAATTGGAATGAGATCAGGGTAATTTGGAGGCCAAGGAAAAACGTTTTGCCATGTTTCTCAAATCATTGTAGTGTGGCAGGGTGCATTATCCTGCATAAAGGGGACTCTGCCATCAGGCAACACCATTGTCTTAAAGGCATGCAAAAAATTCTAGGTAGGTGGTACATGTCAAAGAAACATCTACAAGAATGTCAGGTTTTCCAAGGTTTTTCAGCTGAACATTACCGAGAGCATTCTATTGCCTTTGTTGGCCTGTCTTCTTCCCATAGTGCAACCTGCTGCCATCTCTTCCCCAGGTAAATGATGCACCCATATCAACTTTCTTCCAACCTTCCATCCAGTTCTGATGCTCGTGTTTCCATTGTAGGGGCTTTTGGCATTGCACATCATGGGCACTCGGACCGGTCTGTGACTACACTGCCCCACACCAAAAAACTGCACTGAGCTCTGTGTTCTGACACCTTTCTATCATCGGTAGCATTTTGTTTTTATTCAATTTTGGCTACAGTAGTTCTTCTGTGTGATCAGACCATGTGCATCAAAGTGCCTTGAGCACCCATGACCTTGACACTGGTTCACCGATTGTCCTTCCTTGCACCCATTTTTTGTAGGTACTAACCACGGAACACCCCATAAGACTTGCCGTTTTGGAAATGCTCGGACCCAATTGTCTAGCCATCACTGTCTAGCCCCTGTCAAAGTAAGTCAGATCTTTTCACTTTCACTTTTCACAATTCAAGAACTGACTGTTCACTTGCTGCCCAATATATATCTTGACCGGTGTCATTGTAACAATATAATTAATGTTATTCCCTTCACCTGTTAGAGAGTTTATGTATGCATTTATTTATTTGCTTTCTTTCTATTGTGAAAGCTATAAAGATAGTAAGTTTTTGATGCTGATGTTTCTAGGATAACATAAAGCGCTAGAGATTGTCCTGACATCCCTTTCTAGTATGTGAAGACATTGAGCTGGCATGGAATGTCCTGAATACCTGATTATCAGTCCTGCAATCGCACATTGATTTGATAATTCAATTTTGGAATTGTTATTAAGGGGTTAATATACATTTTAAATAAAGCTATTGCAAAGATATTAGAAAACATAGTTAAATAAAATTTCAAACAAAATCACTTCAATGCCAGTGTTGTACAAACAATGTAACTTTATTGACCAATAATTTTTTTCAGGAAATTGAGGGACCCTTATGCCAACATAGCATTATTGCAATGAAAACGTTAATGTGTTAAAAATGATCACTTGTGTATTTTCATTGCGTTTGTCTTTCTTCTTCCCTTCTAACTTAACACGTTGTCCATGTCCATCGTTGGAAAGTATTAAAAGGTTTCGACACAACTTATAACATCTAATTAATTATTATACTGATTCTTATGGAAATACTTGTGCTTGCTAAAGTGTTCTAGGGGTTAACTGGCTGTCCATTTTGCCTTGTTTTATAAAAGTGCTGATTTTCAAAGAATCCTTTAAAACCCTTTCTTGGCAACACCTCCTCAGTGTCTGTTTCACCGCTTGCTTAAGGTGGATGAGAGGGTTTCTCATAAATCTGTTAGAAGCATTGCCACCACAATGCAGTTGTAGCCAGGCATACACCTTGCTTTACACACCTTGCTTTACACACCTTGCTTTACACAATGATTTTCTCTAAAATGCATTGTATTGGTTGGAAGACGGTCACCAATGATAACCCCCTGAAAGCAGAGTGTAGCTGCGGTGAGTGATCATCTCGTTGCTGGATGAGACCTAGACAACAGCTTTTTTTCGTGAGTGGAGTTGGAGCCTAGTAATCTAAACTGTTAAAAAAAAAACTCCAACAATTCCTATTGTCTCCTTGTTTAAAAAAAAAACACAATCCCAAGCAAAATGAACAAACCCCAACTTGGAAAGCAATATATTTTGGGCTAACATGTTGTTTCTAATATTATTAATTCACCCTTTCCTTATATTTATTTTTTATTTTTTTTAACATGTGGAATGTAATGCTGCTTACCAAGCAGTGCAATGTAGAGGTGTTTGTTTAAGCATAGTATTAATAACATAACATGCATTATTTCACTATGATAATATTTAATTGAACAAATGTTTTTTCTTATCTGTTTTTTTGGGGGCTCACTCTAAATGTAAGCAAGAAATATAGTACATTCCTTGCACAGTGCTTCTTTCTCCTGCAACACGTCTTTTTTTTTATAAAGCAGGCTCCAAACTATTCACAATCCTGCACACTAGGATGCTACATTTTAGAAGTCTGCAATCACACGAAATACACCACATTAAATAATATTGTAAACTGAGTGTTGCTAGGAACAGGGTTTAGTAAATGTTGAGCCAAAATAGCCAAACTGAAAAAAACTAGCTTAGTTGGTGTACTTTTCAAATTTTTATTTTTTTTGTCTAAAATTTGAAAATACCAAATTAAATTCAACATTTCATAGTTTAGTGAAGAATCTTTTTTTCTTTTTCTTTTTTTAATTTTATTTTATATTTTAGACCGCTTAGGTTCACACTCTTATTTTCATATGTGATTAACATTTCTTTTTTTTTCAGACGACAATGAAGTTGCTAGTCATTTCTGTGAACAGAAGCTTTTTGTGCTTAGAACAATTTTTATTTTCCAAATAATTTAGAGAAATTGAAAACGCAACTGTTTGTATATCTAGATGAACAGAAATCTATGAAGCACAGCAATGTAGCAATATCAAAAAAGTTATCTGAACAGTTTACAAGTAATGTGTAAAGATACTGAACTATATCACTTTCAAGTCATAGAATCATAGTCACAATTAAAGTCAGTCAGTAACTATATTTATACAAATAACTTGTGTCTGCAGAAAAAAAAAATTGGGATGTCCATGTCCTATTTTTATGGGGTTATTCACTAAAGAGAGTTGAATTCAAGAGAAATCATAATGAATTTCAAAAAATCCTTTGCAATGGTAAATAAGTCTGCAAGTGTCCCAGTGTCCCTAATTTATTAGATTGCCATCTTGCCTCCTCTTTGGGCCTTCTCTATTAATCCTTTATGTCTAATCTTCTTATCCAGTCCACTTACCTACCAAAGCAGGTTAGCTTACATTGAAACATGTACAAACAGTGTACCAAGTTACACCATTGATATATAATGCATTTCCCATGGTAATATGAAAATGACAGTACTGTATGTGAGGTTTCTTGAAGGTCTAATAAAACAAATTGTTCAGCTTAGTTGAAGAAGCAATTATTTCAAGGTTGTCCCAAACATCTCATTTTTGTGACGATCTGGCAGGCAGTCCATTTTTAACCCATTTACTACTGATAACTTTTGGATTGGAAAAATGTTAGCAATTTTTTATATTTGAAACAAAGTATGCATAGGTAGCCTATGTTAATATTTATAAACATATACAAATTGCTCATATGTTTATATTTGTGCTAGTTATATATTTACACACACACACATATATATATATATATATATATATATATATATATATAAACATTTCATAACACATCAATTGTGTGTACAGATTGATTTGCAGACAAACTTGAAAATAAAAATTATACAAATTTGCACAATTTTTATTTTTTTAACTGTTTGCTTAAATGACCACTATAGTGCCAGGAAAACATACTAGTTTTCCTGGCACTATAGTGCCCTGAGGGTGCCCCCACCCTCAGGGTCCCCCTCCCGCCTGGCTCTGGGGAGAGGAAAGGGGTTAAAACTTACCTTTTTCCAGCGCTGGGCGGGGAGCTCTCCTCCTCCGATCCTCCTCCATTCCTCCCATTCGGCTGAATGCGCATGCGTGGCAGGAGCTGCACGCGCATTCAGCCGGTCTCATAGGAAAGCATTTACAATGCTTTCCTATGGACGCTTGCGTGCTCTCACTGTGATTTTCACAGTGAGAATCACGCAAGCGCCTCTAGCGGCTGTCAATGAGACAGCCACTAAAGGAATTGGAGGAAGGATTAACCCATTTACAAACATAGCAGTTTCTCTGAAACTGCTATGTTTATAAAAAAATGGGTTAACCCTAGCTGGGCCTGGCACCCAGACCACTTCATTAAGCTGAAGTGGTCTGGGTGCCTAGAGTGGTCCTTTAACCTTTGTAACATACTTGGGAAATGAAAAGCTTTAGACAGTGTACAGTGTCCCTGATTTTGTTGTTTTTCACATAGTGTCTGAACTGTTACTATAAAAGTAATTTTCTTTATTTTTCTGACATACTGTAGGTGCACCAAAAAGAGATAAATAAAAAGTGTCAAATGGCCTTCTTATGGGTATATGTAAAGACTGTGAAGGCATTACTAGCAGTACAGCTTACTAAAAATGGCAACAGAATGTAACAATAATGTCTGCATTTGAGCATAATGTGAACATAGAGTAAATGCAGTTAAATTGTATATTCCTAAAATAAAGGTTACAACTTCTATAGCAACAATTATCAATCTCTACACTGCTAATGTAATGCTACCAGTGAAATTGTAGAGTACAGTCACTCTCACCCCCTCTCTGACTGTAGGAATAATATGTCTTACTGAAACATCCTGCGTTGTTTGAAAGCAAGATGTTAGCTAACATTTTCAGAAAACTTGCACACACTATATTAGTGACTAGTGGCTTCTGGTAGGGAAACGTGTTCCTCTAGAAGCTGGTAAACATTTTTAAAATATAAATAAGGGCAAGTGAGACTTTATGGTTTAAATTTCTTTCTGCAAAATACATGAAAATAAAAATGCTTAGACCCGATTCAGCAAATGTTAGATAACTTGTGCATATTGTTTATGCTGAGTTAATAGTACTTTGATGGAGTGACATTACTCAACCTATTGAAGACACAAAAAAATAGAATTTAGTCATTCTTCATAAGCAAATAAGTAAGTCAAGGATTGAAGATTATTCTGAGAACAGTATGACTTTTTAGGCATGACCAATGAATACATAGTCATATAGTTCACACAGCTAAATAAAATGATAACCCTTAAAGAACCCTGGTAGTCTATGTCATCATAATAATATCTCTTATATTAATAGTTCACCTTTTGGTCCTTAAGGGCTTAATAAAAAATAAGTCACTTTAGATTTTTAACAATGAAAATATATTCTTGTTCTAGAGAATATTACTCCTCCAAATCATAAGTATTACACTAAAGTGTTTTATGTAATTCTTAGAATCCATGTAATTCAGACATTTCGACAACCTTAGTATTTCAAGCTGAAAACAATTTAAAATACATTTAAAATTGGTACTTTGGCTTGCGTGGAGTGTGATCTATTACCTGTGAAAAGCTCATTACATTTTTTTTTATTTTGTATTTTTTATTGGTTGTATCCAGAAATGGCTATTGCAGTTGATAAAGTGTAAAAAAGTCACTCCTAACAGAGTAATAAAAACGTATAGGCATTCAACTTACATAGACAATTGTGTGTTTGTTTTTACTTTATTAACTATTTTCTTAAATGACACATCCAATATCGTGTTCCTGAATCATTAAAACCAGTGCATAGTTTTGGCAAAAACAATATAATATTTCCCTTTTCAGTTTTGCATTTCTTGCACCTTTGCATCAAGAAAACAAAAATCTTGGCTGTGTCTCTAGATATATATTACAAGCATGAGAAAGAAACATAACACAGGAATAGCAGTGAACTACAACAGAGATGAAGAACAAAGGAGGTCAGCAGATTAGTAGTACAGTCGATTCCTGATAAGCAAATAATCCTAGTTTACACAATGCACACTGTATTCACTTATCAGGAATGGTTTAATGAAAAGTCTTGCTTATTAGAACCATCACAGTCATTACAGTTAGTACCTACTGTATTTAACATGCGGGATCACTTAGATTCTGCAATCATGCATGTATCATTGTACACTGAACTACTACATTAAACTACTTTATAACAGAAGGAATGCATTTTCTTCAAGAATGCAATCTTCAAAACTGCCTGTCGGTTAATATTTTGTGAGGGAATTAGATTTCCAAAAGTTATTTTTAAAATTAGAAATAATTAGGCAGGGCCTAAAATTTGAAACCCTATGCTACTATCCAGGCCTTAAAATCCACTCTAAGCCAAAGCATACTCACCAATGATAAATTTCTACTAGCTATGGCTAGGGGCGAGTGGAGATTTTTAGCCCTGATTATAATTATAATTACAAATTCTGGGTAGTAAGATCTTATTTGCCCCCCATTTGTTAAATCTAACAATATTCATAAATAAAATGAATAATCTAAACTATTTCTGTACATTCCATATGCAAAAATATATGATATATTTTGTATAAAAGATATTACATGGAATTCTTTAATATAAATTGACTTATCGGAAGGCCATCTGTATACTACATCTGTAGAAGCGCGAGTAGTTCATTTGTGGAAAATGTACTCCAAAACATCTAACAGAGCAATCTTAGTTTTCTCTGTTATACAAATGTATATCATATTTAACCAAATTAACTATGATTAACATATTTAAACCACTCTTCCTGGAATCCTTATAATTAATCTTCAAAATTAAGTAATTTCAATATATACATGTATATAAAATTTCAATATATATGTGTATAAGATGAAATTACTATATTTTGAAGACATTATATATATTGATATATATATATATATATATATATATATATAGATATATATAGTACTGTCAGTTACACTGTCACAGATGAATCACTCTGCTAAACATAGTCATCTTGATTGCATAGAGGTAGTCTATATTATGTGACATAAGCCAACTTAAGTTTGGACTTTGGAAGGCAGAGCTTTGTAAAGTTAAATACTACACTGGCAGAATTTATTCCATTAAATAGAAGAAGAAACAAAAATGTTTTAACACAGATCATTGCTTAATGATTCATCTGCATTAAATGCTCATTAATCGGAAGTAAAATGCAGTTTATTGTGAATGTGATAATTGTAGTGCAAGTTATACAGAAGATACCCAACCTAAGAGCAGTGACAATCTGATCGAAAAAGCATTATGGGAAAGCAGAGACAATTTCTGTCTGTATGCTTCTTTCTGTTCTAGCATTCACTTAAGTGGAATCGACTGTAACTTTAATACACAACAAATATTAAAAAAAAATCTGTAAATAAAAAAATAAAAATAAAAAAAGAACAGACGTTAAACAGTGAAGTGTATAGATGTTTTATCACATGATGGCCACCAACAAACACAACACACAAAGAGACAAGTATTAGGAAAATGGTTTAATATTGGAGACAGAAGCAAAAAACTGCATCACACAATAACATACGTTACAAAAATAAGTTTGACTGTTTTAACTACACAGTTATGTTCACAATGAAGACAGAAGATTAGGAAAAAATTTGATCTAAACAGCAAAAAACTCAAACTCCTATTTTTTATGTTTTTAACTAATACATTTATCCAGTTAAAGTGACTGTGTACGTCTAAATCTAATTACCTTATTGTGTAACTGCACAATACATAATAAAAAGTGAAACTTACCGCTTTTGTTTTGACATAATTCTAAAGGTAAGATATAACCAAAGGAAAAAAATAAAAAAGCAAGCCAAAGTTTTTTTTTTTAATTGTTCAAAGTAAAACCAATATTCTTTATACCAGTCAGAAATCAAACTCAAAATCAGTCATAACAGGGGCCTTCAAGAGTAAGCCACAACTTTTCCGTTTGTTTTTTTTTAATCTCCAGTATAAAATGTTGCACTGGTACAAAATTCATAAGTACAATCAGTTTGTAGAAATAGGAAAGCCTGGTATTTTTTTTTTTGGCTCAAATTCCATCACACAACAGAACCAAAAAGCATCAATAGAACAGAAACAATACTTAAATGATCTTACAGTTTCCACTAAAATTGCATGAACTTTGGCTTTTCTCAGACAATACTAAAAAAAAAAACTATTTGTAAATTTAAACAAAATGAGTTATTATTTAATCTACAAACAACAATTCTCACAGCACAAAAAATAAACACAAATACATTTCTTTTGTATGATGTAGTTCAAAAATGTCATGAAACTACGTTTTTTTTTCTTATTTAGCACTTGAGATAATAAAAACAGAACAATTAAAATGACTTCAGAGTTGTACAAGCCAAAAAACTAGAATCCCACAGTGAAAAAAAGTTGAACACACTAGTCCTTTAAGCAGTGTCCATTTAGTGCACAACTTGTGCTCCAACCAATCAAAATGCAGACAAAAACTTTCAAAATGATTGTATATGTCCCACTGAAAGTATTAAGTGATTAAAACGAGGAGGGGTTTCATTATTGTGTTTTAACTGCTTTTCATTTGTAAACAGAAATTTTAAATCTTGATTTTTTTTCTATACTCTGGTCAAATAGATTGCAAATTATACTATATAAATGTTTTATTCAATGCAACACACAATGTGACGTGACATATATAAAGAAATCAACCCTATACCATCAGAAATCTATATTAACTATATAACTATATTACATATATTAAACTTATCCATTAGAAGATCTTACAAATATAGAAAGTTTAGTCAATTTCATGTAAAGTCTTAAGAACAAAAATATTTTCAACATTTTCCATAGCTTTTGTTCATATGTTTTATAAAATAGTCATCAAATAATTAAGGACGGACGCAGGAGGCTTAACATAAAACTAGGGACAAATAGGATATAATATGTATATAAATATATATTAAACAAATTACATATTGATATTACAGATATTCAGAATTCCTCCAGTTTAAGATTAAATGCCACGCATGATTTTCACTGCAAAAGGTGCAAATCCAAATATGGAAGGATTTCACATTGACCAAATGAACTAGATCATCTATGGGAAGTTTAAGTCAACTTGTTCATCCTGTAGCATACATTGTATATATTTTGCTGCTGTTGGGAAACAATGTAGACAAATGAACATGTGTTGATATTTATGTATTTATGATCACTGTGTAGCCCATACTTCTAGGTTAGCAGAACATAAAGGAAATAGCCTTAAGATACTGCGTGTGTGTGCTTTCTCTAACATGTGTATAATGTATGTGCTTTAGGTACCCTGATTCAAAAGGACAACATGCTTAAAAGAACAGCTGTTCAACACTCCCTCACTGTGAGATATCCACAGACCATGAAGTAAGTACAATTGTGAGGTTTGCCTTCACAGCACTGATGTGCAGAGTGGTTAAAAAAGTGGAACATGGGTACTTACTGTATACAATGTTTTACCAAAAACATCAAAGAGAAAAAACAAACGAGAACAATTTCAGGCAACAAGACCACAGGATAGCAAGTTAACAAACTTTTGTAACCTCTCTTTTTTAAATAGAAGGGATTTATACAAAACACATAATAAAATACCCATGTTATCAAATTACTTCATACACGAAATACACTGAAGCTTTAGGCAAGAAGTACCTTTGGAATTTGGCACTGTATTTTCACTGAATTTTTTTTCTTTAGAAGAAAAAAAACAGGTCACATTTTGCTGAACACAAACACATCTAAGTTTCCCCACAATAAAAAATTATAACATCAAATGCTTTACAAGCCAACACAAAACTTTTTTTTTGTTTTTCATGGAATTGTTTTTCACATGAAATTGTAGCAAACAGACGTTTTTGTTTTTTCTGAAAACTATTTTTAGTTCAAGTAAACCAATTTTTTTTTTCAAATTTCTTAAACATAGAACATTGAAGACTTTTAAGACTTAATGAAGCCACAACTAAATTCACAGAAGCACCAACGTGACACAGTATACATTTACCTTCTTTTCTGTACATTTAAACAGTATAAAATATAGGTAATTTCATGTGCATTAAACCATGGATTGTCTAACTGTGAGTCAGTTCAGCAAAAGGTGACAGAACTAGGTAGCATTTGCCCCAAAACAGGGTAAATATTTTTTTATACTAATCTACAAAAAAGTGGTTTCTATATATATAATTTAATGAGAAAGTGAGCCACCTAAAATGGCCTTATCAAAAAACTTTACACTGCCTGAAAAATGTAAAAACTATTACAGAGCTCTAGATACTTAAAATCAGACAGTTTTCTCAAACTGTTTTGGAAGTCTGCTTCATTTAGAAACTAACATTCTGAGTTTCTGGACACATATTGCTTTAGGTAACAGTGACCAGACAGAATGCTAATCCCTGTATAATACTTTCAAGTCTGTTTACGTTATGAAACAAAAATTCAAAAGAAAAAAATAAACTTTTTTTGCCACAGGTTTTTTTTTATCTTTTTTTTTTTTTTTTGCTCTATAATCTGCTCGATATTAAATTTCAGTCTTGCATGAATTTCACATTGACTATGTTTTTTTTTCTCCAGAATTCATAGCTAGATGAGATCACATGCAAATTTCAGAGGTCAAACTAAATCAGTTGGAGGACCGAATATGATGTGAGGTCAGAAAGACATCAGAAACAATGACGGGACGATGAAACTTTTTTTTTTTATAGACGCCACAGGGACATGCTAGGCAAACGGTGAACTAACAGGCATGGAGATGTTCTAGGGAAAAAAAAGGAAGAGTATAAAGTTACACAGAATCTATGCAGCAGAAACAAATTCACTTTTAAGCTTTTTCGGTGCTGGAACTGATCGGTAACGTATTGTTGAGAAATGCATTTCTGATCTTCCCAGCACTGATTAAGTTTATGAATGTAATGCAAATCTTGAAGATGTTTGAGTCTATGTGCCATTCAATAATTTGCATTTCATTTTTAATATATATTATAGACGTATATAAATATGAATATATATATATATATATTTATATACGTATTTAGTATATATTAAAAATAATATATAATATATATTAAAAATAATATATATAACATAAAGCACAATGAGCAGCCCAAAAGAAACCATCTAGTAAGAGTTAGTGCAGATGGATTGCTTTGGGAAGGAAGGGAAAAGTAACAGAAGGGAGCGAGGGCCATTTTGAACCAATGCCATACAACAGATATAAGTCACATGACAAACTTTTAACTACACAATGGAAACTAACAAACAAAAATAACCACATGAAAAACATAACATAACATACAAAAGGAAGTGAGTGAATTGTGCATAATGGGATTTGTTTTTAAAATAAAGACTTTTTTTTTAAAACAGCTTGTTACTCTAGAGTCTATTTCAGGTATTTAGCTAGCATTGAGAATGTCTCTGTAGGTACCCAATAAGTTAACAATAGATCATTATTTCTGAGGCAGTAAAAATTTTTGTATAAAAATAGAAATGTTTTTTTTGTTTTTTTACAAATAAAATTTACAGGCCTGTGGCTTCCTTTATTATTAAATTTATCTCTCAAGAAACATCAAGTATTTTCATTCATTTTGTTATTTTTTTAAACCCTGTAGCTTTAGAAACAGATCTCCAAGACTTTTTACACATAACTTTTCCAACATATTCAAATAATAATAATAATAATAATAATAATAATAATTTAAATAAATAAATACTAAAATCAATATGGTATATTTTGTAATATTAACATAAATGTAAACCAGTTTGTTCTGGCAAACCATAATATTTACTCAAACTAAATACTTCTAAAACAATTTGACACATTGGAAAGACTCATTTGTTTTTGCTTATGTGTGAGTGTTCCTTTAACAAAAATAGTATGTATATCAGCAATATTTTCATACTAGGCCACCGTGTAACAATCCTCTTTACTGCTGGTGTCACTATTATACAACCAGGTCCTTAAATTCTAACTCATATTTAATATTGTGATGGCACCAGTGGTTGCAGAGATTAATTGCACATAGTTTTGATCCTATCGATAATCTTAAAATGTCATACAAAAGAAAAAAAGATTTAGGTAAATGAAAAGTGGAACAAAACATTGTTTCACAACTTGCTGGATTCTGGGTAAGAAAATATAGCCAGAGTAATGGCAAGAGCAGGGGGCCAGGGTTGAAGGGAATGGAAGCGTTTAATGTAAAAATAAATGTCTCTCTTGATGAGTGTTGGCAATGTTTTCCTCCTCAGCCCCCAGTGGAGAACAGGCTGGCTCATGGGACTTACCCTAAAAAAGCTAAATTAAGAGCAGGAAACTTCTAGGGCTAAGATCAGTATGGTTTACTGTCGTTTTTGGAGCGTTTCAGTTGAACTTTCAAGCGTTTCATGCCGATCTGAAAGCCATTCATCGCCTGAATTGCAGCTTGCGCAGAAACTGGATTGTCGTAGCTAACAAAGCCTACAAGGAGAAACACACAGGATGAAAAAGAGCCAGTAAAAATATTATAATTAGTGATACAATGACCTGATCTTTCTGGAAGTATGATAAAGACATGAAAGCTTAATATATATTTAACCAAGTGCACTTGACAGCCATACACTATACCATAGGATGTTATCAACCAGTGACAATTCACAAAATAGATAACACTGTATATAACAATATCTTTATTCAGCATAGTCTAATAGAAAACTTAGCAGTTAAATAACAATGAAATTAAAGAGATCATTAATTGTCGCTGTTTCGGAGTCTTATTTACATTTTATATATCATATGTACCAGATTCCCATGAACCCACTCTAATCAAATCATAAAATTCAAAATCCCAACGAAAAGTATTTTTAGAAAGATTCTAATTCCTATGTATGGATGTGGGACGGAGAGTAACTGAGTGCCTATAAAACAATGAAAAAACTAGACATTTAACTTCACAAACATTGTCAAAAAGAGAAGTAAAACACAATAAAGAGACAGAAAGAAAGGCAATTATGATGATGAAATATTGTTGAAGTGTGTCTGGCAAGAAAGTCAAGAAGCTTCAACATGATATAAACTTAAATGGCAAAATAATTAAAATGAAAAGCATAATGTATACAAAGACACACCATAAACACACGAGTATACAAATATTAGAAATGAAAATAGAGAAATTAAAGAAAAGCATGCAGCCAGACCTCTCCTTCACCACCACCACCATCACCATAGCCTTAAATCTGCTATTTCTGTGTTGTGCTAAAAGGAGTAGATATGTGCTTTTTGTATAAACATTACTTTCATCCATCCATTCATCATTTTGTCCATTCCAGATCACAGGAATACAGCACATTCAAGACTCTAAAACTTCTTTCAATTGACGCGTTAACATTGTCTCTTGTATTAATATTTGTCTAAAGCAGTGTTAGGACCCAGCTACACACTTTCCAATAATGTCATACTGCCTAATGTTTGATCTGTGCAAAAATGATGTCTGCTCCCTGCCAATAGATGTAATCAGCTCGGGAACACACCTGCAATGTAAAGTCATCAGGACTGTGTGAACGCAGCATGCTTGTATACAGTCCAATACTCTGCTTGTTCCCTTTATACAAGTTTTACTCACCCTCCACTACTTCCTCTGTCCAGCCCTCCCTGCTTCCTATCATTGAATCTTCACACCTCATTATCTTAGCACTGCCTGAAGTTTCTCCTGACCTACCCTTTATACCTCCCACTGTATAGTCCGTCATCACTGATTTCTGTCTGGTCACATAGCATGTATGCGTCTGAGGTTCACAAATGCTTCTCTATACGAAGCATTTGCTTGGGCCTCAGACTGAAAATAGATGATGTGGTGTGATAAAAAAGTGGGCTGGGAGCAATTCAGGAAGAACTTGATATATTTCTCTGGTATATTTCTCTGGTATATTAGCTCTGGTATATGTCTCCCTTTTTTTCTAGGCTTTATTATGTAAATAAGGGGATGGAGGCAGCAGCTGATAACCAATGTAGTGCAGAATTAATATGCGTTAACAAAAAGTACCTTGGCGTAATCCTTTAAATCTCAATAACTAAAGAACAACGAAGATTAAAACTTTAAAACTCATTGCTATAGTTTTGTTTTCACTGACTTGTTACAAAGTTTTGTGGATGGTTGTAGTTATTCTCTAGTATGCAGGCCAAAGAAAACACTCTGTGAGATAGAGCAACATCTTTAGCTAGGCTCAGATGATGAATAATAGAATGATTCTTCTTGATTCTTCTAAGTACAAAATTGAAAACTTCATTGTTAACTAACCTCAAGGCTGGAGTTTTTCTAACTATAGTTTACTGGTGTGATAAAAATTTAGTCTGTACTAGGAAAGAATGTAAGGACTTGCAATGACTGTAGATACTAGATCTGCAGCTATTGCAAGCAATTATTTCATATTCATATTTCACATTTCATATATATACATTTGTGATCGGAAATATAATCGTAATATGCATAATTCGTATTTGGGCAAAGTTGGTTGAGGTGTGCAAAAACCAACGTACGGGTAGGCCTGTAATAAAGAGGGCCAAGCAGGGAGATTATTGTATTATAAAATTTATAAAGGGTGAGGTGGGATGACCTGAACAGAAACGGCCCAGGTAAGAGGGAGAGTGGGGTTTTTATAGGGTCAAACTCCTCCCACAAATACAGGCCTCCGGCCTTCAAACATATATTAAAAAATGTATATATATATATATAAAGCAGAGTATGCACTCATAGGTCTTTCAACAACTCACATGTGTTCAATTACATTTATTAAAAATGTATTTATATAAACTCACATTATATGGGATCTTTGAGTGATATCTATATATATTTGACAATGGCGTGTTTAAGGGCAACTTTCTTTTATATGATTAAAGCTTGTTTATTGTATTTGAATAGCATTTTCACTATTAACTTCTACCTCACTGAATAGAATTTAACCCTAGGTAAATAAAGAACTATACTTAAAGGAACACTATAGTGTTAGGAATAAAAATGTGTATTCCTAACACTATAATGCAGGACTATCTACTTAGCTGGCCGCCCCTCTCCTCCCTCCCCCCCTCCTCAGTAAGGAGTTAAAAGGTAGCTTACTTACTTTTCTCCATCGCTGCACTGTTCTCGCCATGGCTGGCCTCAACATCCATGGCTAAGATCATCTATCTTGATGATCTCGGCCAATCCAATGCTTTCTCAAAGGAAAGAATTGGGAAGCAATTGCGCATGCACGGCAAAACGCTGTGATGCACAAATCAGTATCACCTCATAGAGATGCACTGGATCAAGATATCTCTGCGGGGAGCATACAGCATCTCTATGCAGAGTGTGGAAAAGCTGAATGCAAGTGCTGCACAAGATGCAGCACTGAAATAGGAAACACCTCTAGTGGCCATCTGAGTGACTGCATCTAGAGGTGTTACTAGGCTGCAAGGCAACTGTGCTAAGATTGCAGTGTCCCTTTAATTTTTTTTTTAAATGTGGTCTGGCTTAAAAGGCATCATATAGTGGCATAGTTGTTTTCTTAACTATATCCTGTGAGTGGCATGCAAATGATTTATATATGCTTTTGTCATCTATTATATATCTCTGCAAAACACTTAAGCAAGCACGACCAAAAGTTTAAAAGCTTTGAGTCAGGACATTTGGAAATGATTCGTTATTCTCACAACACACAGCAAGCAGAAGTAATTTAACAGCAAAACACGTGATCTGAATTTTTTCTGAGTGTTACCTATTAAGTGACATGTCTACCGTAAGCATAAAACCAGGTGACTAGATTTTCTTGAAATCATATAGAGATAGTATAGAAACAGCTATTCCTTGTACAGAAGCTAATTAGCTACATTAATACATTACATCTAATTGTAAGCCTGTTTTCATAATCCTTTGTAAAATATTGTATGTGCCCATCACTCATTCTAAAAAGTAGAAAATATGAAAAGAAACATATAAAGGGATAAATTACAATTTCGGTTGGAATTGTGAGGCAGTTTTCGAAGCAATCTATATTTCACAGGTTATTTACCGATGTCGAACTCATGAAAATCGAAATGTTCAGCTTGCTAGATCGATATTGCAAGGGTAATAAAAAAAAAGGTATTTTGCAAGTTTTTCGATTACATTACAGGTTTCAAGATAGCCAAGTGCGTTATTTCTGCTAATAGGTGGTAGGTGTGTAATTTACCAATTATGTTACATATGAATATTTCAATGTGATATTCATTCTGCTCATAAACAAGCACTGAGAAATATATTGGGGTGCTAGCATCCCATAGTCCTGTTAAATACTTCATAACACTTCTTTGAAAGATATGAAATTTCCTTGCACTCAAAGTGAAAACAAGAAAAATATACAATCTTCTTAATTGACATCCAAGGTACAAAATACTTGTACCAAAAATGCCTGACAGTAAACTGGGAGGAACTGAACCTCGTCACGAGTTCTTGGAGGGGCCTGCTGGCCAGCCTCTTGCCTCAGGACTATGGGCCCTGCAATATAACTTGCCCAATGCACTTGAAAAGGCTCTGTTCATGTGAGTTATGTACTTTTGTACTGCAGACAGAGAGACCGACCGTTAGCCCTGATTCCCTGGAACTGTTTTGGGTATAGGACTATGTGCACGATCGGTCAAAAATAAGACTTTTGGATATGTTGGTCACCCAGATCAGGGCTATCAGGGGATGTAATTTGTGGGGTTTTATGTCTTGTTAGGGTACTTTGGGGTGTTTTAAAAAAGTATGTTTGTTCTGTGCTTGGAGATAATTGGATTAGAATTAGTACAGTTACTGATCCAATTATCTCCCAGGCAGAGGAAAGGGATTGTGTGCTGTGTGTGGGAGTGTCATGCCATGTAACCTTATTGTTATTGATCTGTGAAGTTGCAAATCAGTCTACCATCAGGTCCATGTGGGTGTACCCTTTGCATGGGGATTGTCATTTAAGGCCAAGTGTGGCTCCCATTAAACTGAGATTTGTTTACTCCTTCATGAAGTCTTGGCTCATGTTTGAGGGATTGGAGAACTACATACACTCTGGGGATTGCTATATCAAAATACTCCCCTGAGTATAATCACTAAGCTCTTATAAGAGCTGTTCCTGCTATGCTCTCTGGATTAGGAGAGGTCTCCCAACTGGAAGTTGGAGCCTGGTCTTGGGTCCAGGGTGGGTGGAGGACGGTGAGACCCCAACCAAGCAAGCTGTATGGGATGTACTAGATACATGCAGTATGCATAATATTTTTAAATAATTCAATATTTTCAAGTTTAATCCTTTTGAGGAGGCTGCAGTACACTATATGGCAATGCTACTTATGTACTTGGTGGTGGGCTTTGTACCGAGCATGACAGCCATGGAAAATTAGCTCACAAAGCCAATCTCATGGGGCATTATAGAAATAGCAATATGGAGGTCCCTCAAGGCAAACGATCATGGTGATAGCAGTCCCATCAATCATTATCTTATTATATCATTATTATCAGCCAGGGGGCCTCCATTAATTTAAATAAACTCTATAATTGCAGCAATCACATGGTGTACTTGCTATTACCAGACAGACTTGTGAGGTTGTCTAGTAACAGCTTGGATGGCTGCCACACGGCATTAGACCACTGTGATGGCCAACAGTGCATGCTGGGATCGACTGTCGATGAAGCATGATACAGACATAGAATAGTTTAATATGTATTTGATGTGTTGCAATGCGATGGCTAAATATTACAGTTTATAGTGGCTAAATGCAGAGGTATTATATTCAAGGTAGCTTGCTTGAAGAAACTATCAACCACACATTTATCCCTCAATCTCTTTCCCTTTTTTCTAGTAACAGATGCCCTGGCACCCCTAGGATGTAGAATTTTACCACGTCAATAAAAGAGTATATTGTGTGTATTTTAGATGAGAAATGCTATACATCCATGATGACAATCTGACATGAATATATAAGCAATACAATACAATCATAATGCGATAATGAAGAATTAACAACGCTATCTACTCTCACAGTGATCAGTAAACCTAACAGTTAGGGTTAGCTATGTTTAGGGTTAGTTGGAGTTAGAATTAGAGAGGGAAAGGGTTAGATAGAGTTAAAATGAGTTAGAAATTGCATCAAAGTTTGACAGTGGTCAGAATGTGCTAGAGTTTGTGTCACTTTACTGAAAAGCATTTCTGGGAAGCAAACAAAAAGACCAAATTAGGGCATATTTCTAACTTGATCCCATACATTCCCCAAAACTCTGAGGGTTTTCTGTACTTGAGAGATACAGCAGAATGCTAAATCTAGGGCACACAAGGCTTGCAAAATTATTATTATTATAATAATTCAATAATAATATAAAAAATATGAAAATGAAAATGTACTACTAAATTCAGCATATATTTCTTATACACTGCTCCAAAAAATTAAAAGGAACACTTAAACAACACAATGTAACTCCAAGTCAATCACACTTCTCTGAAATCAAACTGTTCACTTAGGAAGCAACACTGAGTGACAATCAATTTCACATGCTGTTGTGCAAATGGGATTGACAACAGGTGGAAATTATAGGCAATTAGCAAGACACACCCAATAAAGGAGTGGTTCTGCGAGTGGTGACCACAGACCACTTCTCAGTTCCTATGCTTCCTGGCTGATGTTTTGGTCACTTTTGAATGCTGGCGGTGCTTTCACTCTAGTGGTAACATGAGATGGAGTCTACAACTCACACAAGTGGCTCTGGTAGTGCAGCTCATCCAGGATGGCACATCAATGTGAGCTGTGGCAAGAAGGTTTGATGTGTCTGTCAGCGTAGTGTCCAGAGCATGAAGGCGCTACCAGGAGACAGGCCAGTACATCAGGAGATGTGGAGGAGGCCGTAGGAGGGCAACAACCCAGCAGCAGGACCGCTACCTCCGCCTTTGTGCAAGGAGGAACAGGAGGAGCACTGCCAGAGCCCTGCAAAATGACCTCCAGCATGTCACAAATGTGCATGTGTCTGCTCAAACAGTCAGAGACAGACTCCATGAGGGTGGTATGAGGGCCCGACGTCGACAGGTGAGGGTTGTGCTTACAGCCCAACAATGTGCAGGACGTTTGGCATTTGCCAGAGAACACCAAAATTGACATATTCACCACTGGCACCCTGTGCTCTTCACAGATGAAAGCAGGTTCGCCACTGGCGCCTTGTGCTCTTCACAGATGAAAGCAGGTTCACACTGAGCACATGGGACAGACGTGACAGAGTCTGGAGATGCCGAGGAGAATGTTCTGCTGCCTGCAACATCCTCCAGCATGACCGGTTTGGCAGTGGGTCAGTAATGGTGTGGGGTGGAATTTCTTTGGGGGCCACACAGCCCTCCATGTGCTTGCCAGAGGTATCCTGACTGCCATTAGGTACCGAGATGAGATCCTCAGACCCCTTGTGAGACCATATGCTGGTGCGGTTGGCCCTGGGTTCCTCCTAACGCAAGACAATGCTAGACCTCATGTGGCTGGAGTGTGTCAGCAATTCCTGCAAGATGAAGGTATTGATGCTATGTACTAGCCCGCCTGTTCCCCAGACCTGAATCCAATCGAGCACATTTAGGACATCATGTCTCGCTCCATCCACCAACGACACGTTGCACCACAGACTGTCCAGGAGTTGGCAGATGCTTAACTCCAAGTCTGGGAGGAGATCCATCAGGAGACCATCCGCCTCCTCATCAGGAGCATGGACAGGCATTGTAGGGAGGTCATACAGGCACGTGGAGGCCACACACACTACTGAGCCTCATTTTGACTTGTTTTAAGGAAATTACATCAAAGTTGGATCAGCCTGTAGTGTTTTTCCACTTTAATTTTGAGTGTGACTCCAAATCCAGACCTCCATGGGTTGAAAAATTTGATTTCCATTTTTTAATTTTTGTGTGATTTTGTTGTCAGCACATTCAACTATGTAAAGAACAAAGTATTTCAGAAGAATATTTCATTCATTTAGATCTAGGATGTGTTATTTTTGTGTTCCCTTTATTTTTTTGAGCAGTGTGTATTAAACATAGCAAGCTATCTTCATTTAAAAAAGGTATGCCACTAAAGGGGGTTGGGGGATATAGTGTCATTGGGAGCTACTATTTTTCACAAATTGGCATAATGCAAGTATATTAATTAATGAAAATTGAAAACATGAAAACAGACATTGGCGTGTTTGGAATTTAACCGTATATCTTTTTATAAAACTGGTAATGGTCTACATGGTGGTTATTGCTATGCTTGGGAAAAGTAGCAAAATATGAACCTGAGATCTTAGAGTAGTGGCACACACATGGAATGAGAAATTCTCCATGAAAATGAAACATGTTTGAAAAACAGTTAAATAAAATCAACTTGTTTGGCAGAGTGTATTGATAAGAATGGTCAAATGAAATGTGTCAAAATGCTCTTAGTTGAAACCATGGGGGATCAAATATCTATCTATAAAAACATACCATACTTTTATGTAGCGGTTGGATTCTGTGACTGCTATTAAGGTTCTAGTGTTGGCAGACTAAATTTTTGCAAAGGTTTAAATTTAAAACCATAATTCACTCTTTACAAAATTTGATCTATAACTTCCAAACATAACTGAAATCTGGACTTTATAAGGCATTTAAACAATCATTACTAATACTATAAAACCGTTTCCTGTATTTATTTTGTTCCAATAGTTATGTAGAAATTATTATAAAATGATTGTTCTCATTCTGTAATATTTTATTCATTATTCATATGTAATGCTGTGCTACGCATACATATAGAATATCAGAAAAAAACTATATCTGTCCTTTAGAAAACAATAAATAATACGTATATGTGCACTTAAAGAGAAAGTATAACAAACACATAGCAAAAGTACCAAAAAGCCTCCATTGCAAATGTACAGAATTGTGGAGAATGTTCAGTCAAAACCAAGTTAAAAAGTACATGTTGGGGCTCAATTGGCCATCTTGTTATTCCCTACAATTATAGTTTGTTATCGACATTGGCTGAGCATCAATATCTAAGCATCACATCTAGCATGCTGTTAATACTGCAGCTAATATCAGTGTAGAGCAAGTAACTTTTTGGACATAAAAATCAATGAATAAATGTAAAGAAGAGCAACATCAAATTTTATACATATCAATTTTCACAAACATATGCAACGTTATTGTGTGTTTTAATTAATATTAAAGGGCATAATTTTACCATCTTTCCATAGCAGGGGTATCCACTAAAATAAGATTTTAAAGATAATTCAAGTTGAATTTCAAATTTAAGACCAAAATAGCAAACATTAGAGAATATTTCCAGTTGGGTGATTTTGACCCTAAATTTGAAATCTACTTTAAATTCACCTTGGATTCTCACTTTAGTGAATAACCTTGTAATTATTATTGCATATTATCCTAAAAATCACTTACCAAAGCACTTGCTCAGATTGGTCTGTTTGTCAATGAAGACTTTAGCAGAAATAACATTTCCAAAAGGCATGAACATCTGAAGAATGTCCTGGTCACCAAACTCTTGAGGGAGGTGATAAATAAAGAGATTTGCTCCTTCCGGACCTTGAGAGGAAGAAAAAAGGAGGCCTGACTTCACTATAGTTAGTCTCTTTTTCAATATTCCAATGCATTTATTATTATATATACTGATTTCAATTATTAAGTGCTAATTAAACATGGTTACATAATTGTACTAGGTATATTAACATGTATTTCATTAGCACCTTCATGTAAATGGCTTTTATAGGCAATAGACCAGTGTGCCAAGTTAAGATATACAGTATACGTACAATGTGCATTTTACTGCTGTAATAATTCCTCTATTTTAGAGAAAGTCTGAATTGACAGACAGTAGAAAATATTGTTGCTTGGACTGTGTTTTCAGACAATCAGAATGTATCTGAAGTCCAAATTGTCATTCATGACAACAAATTCCACATATAAGATAAACTGACTGTAGCTCCATTATCCATGAGCTATTCTAAATAAAAATATGCATACTGCATTGTGTTTACATATATTTTCAAACTTATGTCTTTTTGTTTCCTAAAGGAACACTATAGCATTAGGAATAGAAATGTGTATTCCTAACTCTATAGTGCCCTAGTCACCATTTCGGTGACTGCCCCCTCCACTGCGGGGGTTAAACGTTGACTCCTAGAGCATTAACTTACCTTGTTAACCCTGCCGCACTGCTCTCCATGGCTGGCACTGCCTCCTTAGCTGAGATCATCAAGATCAATAATCTCAGCCATTCCAATGCTTTCACATATGAAAGCATTGGGAGACTGGAGCGCATGCACAGCAAAATGCCACACTGCACCAATCAGATAATCTTCTCAGACCATCGGACTAATATAGTACAGTTTTACTCTGATATTTTGCAGACGTACCTCTAGTTGCAGTCATAATAAAAGCCACAAGAGGGAGGTTAACTACGCACAACAATAGTGATTTCACTTGCTGGGTTAAACTGTGGGGTACATGGAACCCAGACCATTTAATTAAAATGAAGTGGTTTGTTTATCTATAGCGTTCCTTTAAGCTGAAATTAAATGGAAGAGATTTGATGAGCTCTGATAGTTCCTTCAGAGTGGACTTAAATTTTTCAGGATATTACTATAAAAAAGACTGTTTTTTTTTTCTTTAGAAACAGATGTTTCAGGCCTTGTCCATAGACGTTTATGTAATCTTAAAGCTGAACCGTCACTTATCTGGATATTACACCATTAAATAAAATAACCAATGCTCACTTTTCTGGTAAAGGTTTAAAAAGTAACACCACCAGTTCAGTCACTGCCAGGGTACACAATGCAAAAGAAGTAAAACAGAAGTATTGTTGCAGTTTCTCCTCTTCCTCTATATATGTACAATGGCAGAAAAGGGCGACATTTATAACAATGACTGACAGAGAGCTAAAAAGGTGGCACTCCGTTCCTGAATAGACATGTGCATTTCTACATTTCATTTTATTTTTAAACCTAAGTAAATAGGATTTAACAACTTAGGCTAAATTTTGCCATTTAGCTTTCAGTTGACTGCAATTCAGTGTTTAGTGAATACAACACATAAAAACAGATGGATATCTTTTTAAGAAAGATACTCATCTTTTGGTTTACAGAGCAATAACTGAAAATGTTTTAAGTCATGCTTCAGGATTAACACAAAGCATATCATTTTTACTTTTTTATTTTGAATATTATCTTAAAATTAATCTAGTGTTTTTCCACACAGAGGCTTGCAACAACACTGAAACACTTAATGGGATACATGAAGCTAACACAACTTTAGCTTAATGAAGCAGTTTTGGTGTATAGATCATGCCACATGCAGTCTCACTGCTCAATTCTCTGCCATTTAGGAGTTACATCACTTTTGTTTCTGATTATGTAGCCCTAGCCACACCTCGCCTGGCTGTGACTCACACAGCCTGCCTGTAAAATGTTTTAATTTTCAATTAGCTTCATCAGTTCTTGAATCAGTTCTTATTCCCTGCTAATTGTGCTTTAATCACACAGGCTGTAGGCTTTAGAAGGCTATAAACAGAGAACAATATAAGAAATTATAGATTAAACAGACTGTGAAATAAAGGAAGTTTAAGCATTAGATCTCTCTTTATAGTAAATGTGTAGGGAGACTGTGAAGGTCAAATGTGTGGCAAGAGTTGCATAAACAAATTCTAACTTCAGTCAAATAAATTTACCTCCACTTTAAAAGTACAAAGGCAGGTAAATATAGGCATTGCCTTAAAAAAGCACCCTTATATATAACATCTAAGGGGCCCATATCGTCTGTAACTAGAGTTATTAATCAGGAAGTTTTAAACAAAATGAAGAATTACTGGTAAGAGATCACACGACCAGGAAGAACATAAAAGCAACGTAAGGATGTTTGCTAATGGAATCATTGCTACATTCAGGACTTTATTAAACAAAACGCACAAAAGCAGCACTGCAAGGACTTCTTGTTCAATTTCTTGTTTATTTTATTTTAGGTCAGCATGTTAGTTTACATGGACACAGTCATAAGGAGTATATATATATTTCCCAGTCTGCCCCTAGACTAATGGGAGTTACACTTCAGAGCAGCAGCTGCTATCATTTTAATGACAAAAAACTGAAATAGTTACCTCATGGAATTGTATTTCCCAGTTCTCCCTTCACAATTTATTCCTTACCTATACCATACAACCATAGGGTTACGCCAACATATTACACTGCACGGCACACTAACCCCTTCTTTATCCAACACACTACTACAACTAAATATGAATCTATACTACACTGAAACACTAAACAACCCAACGCTACACATGTACTCCATATACTAGAGTGACTAACACTAGTTAGGGTACCCAAAAACTAATCATTAATCTCCTACACTAACTTAACACTTACATTAAAGCTAACCCAAAGTTAACATACAAATACAAAATGGCGAGAAGTAATGCCATCTTCATTATTATTACCTTCATATTGTTTACTATAATGTCTCCAGAGCCTCTTTGGAACTATTTTTCCCTAGTACAATGTATGGGTCACTGTTACGTATTGTACGTTTATGTGTGTGTGTGTGTGTATATTGGAGGATTTGCCATGGACTCCTGTTCTAGCACACTTCTCTGTCTCAGGTGACATATTTTAGGGTTCTGCTGTGAACTGCAGAGAACCCAAGGATATAGATGTCCCATGGAGTGGTTTATATACATGAGTTGTTATTATGTTACAACACAGAGGACTTGTTAAACTGGGGCACTAAACCATCATTACTTTTATTAAGATATGTGTTTGTATAAACTTAATAAGCTTTAATAAAGATAGACTAGAACTGAGTGTGCTGTTTTTTATATCTATGCATATATTTTTATTTCAATGGGCACATCATGCTTTCACACCAATATTGAGTGGTGGATAGTGACACACCCTACAATAAAAACCCTATTGCATTTTCTAACTGACACCACTATTCAATACGGAATCCATGGATCTTAGGGCCTGATAAGACTAATAGGAGTTGCATTCTTGGGCAGCAGATTCTCATTTTAATAGTTGTCCTTAATTCTGCCTCATTCTCATTACTAGCATGCCAGCAGAGAGACTGATAAAACAGAGACAATATGTTTTTCTTTCCTCTGCCCCTGTACAGTTTTATAAGTAATGGAAATAGAGTGTGACTCCACTGTCTCCATAACTTCCCTCTCAGCATGTCAATAATGGAAAAGAGGCTGCATTAGTGACAGATTGTGGCTGTGGCAAGCCAGTGTAGCTGCAACCAGAAAGGCAGGCCAGGACATGCAAAGCGCTGCCCTAGGAACGTTGGAACTCAAAACCTAGCCCTAAAAGTAATCCTTTGTTTTTTTTATAATGTCTCTGGATCTTAATATTCCCAAATTACAAGGCTATTCACTTTGAAACCCCAGCAATTCTTACTTCAGTAAACAACTCTGCAAAGTGAGAATTGTTGCAAATTCAAAGTGAATTTGACATTTTAGTTTAAAAAAAAGTAAAATTGAATGCATTGCTAACTTGGAGAATTTTTCCAATGCAGCTGTTTTGACCTTAAATTTATTTAAAATTCTTAACAATTCTCACTTTAGTAAATAGTATTGAAAAAGTTCTACTAAAGGGCCCCTGTCCTTTGGTAGACACTATTGAAATTTGGTTCACTTTAGTAGATGACCTTGTTATTGTTATAATTGTGAACGCATATGTACACATCAATACGGGCTAGTCAAGTCAACAATTCATGTCAATTCAAAAATATTTTTTATGAATGTGTGACATATTTTTATCCACTGTGCCTTATTCTAAATGCCACAGCTTTAAACAGCTTTAAAAAGTTAATTGAAACAGATTAAGCTTTCTAACTTTTCTAACTATTATTATTGGTGAATGGTGGAAAAAAATGCATGAAAGAATCAAAGATACATGTGAAACCAAACACACATACACTGAGGCTTACGTGCCCATACATTAATATTCAAAGCATGAAACACACAAAAAGACAACACAGAGACATATACTGTACAAAAAAACAGAAGCACATTTGAAATGACAACTCAAAATGCATAAATGACAACTACATTAGTGTATTGGAAGTCTGGTGGACGGTGGATTATTTCTCCCTAAAACAAATTACACTATGTCATAAAAACGCAGACAGGAATCGGTTCCCTGTCACAACAAATTCTCTATATTTTCATCGGTCAATATATCACAGATCTGCACTTTTCAGATACTTCCCGAACTTCTGTCTTAACTTAGGAATTGTAACTAAGCAGTACGGCAAGTAGCAAGAGAAACTGTGAACTTTGTTTAAAAATGTATATCACAATATATATCGCTTGCAGATATACATTATAAATATAACTCACCTCTACAAAATAAGTAATTAATGTGGAAAAACATAAAGCAGTGGTTTCCACATCCAGTACTCAAGACACACCAAAAGTTCAGGATTTAATCATTCCCCAATTCTGTTGCAATGTGAATTAATTTAGAAATATATGATTTAACTGTCCTTACTATATGTGAGTGTTATGCTTAAATGCAGACATTCTTTTTATACTATGTTGGCTATTTTTTTGTAAGCTGCACTGCTAGTAATGACATCAAGGTATTTAGAAATCCCTTAAAGCAGCCTGTTTGACCATTTTTGCAACCACCTACTGTATGTGAAAAAAAATATTTTTGCATTTATACTACAATTTTAGGTATATTGCAAGCTAAGGAATTCTGTATACTATTGAAAACGTTTAATTCCCCAAATATTTCTATAATGAATGAATGAATAAATTAAAAATTAAAATAATGTAAAATTAGATAAAGTTTTTAATTTGTCTGAATAGCCATTTGCACTCAAAATTGCTGTTTAATTATATGCTAATGTGCTAGACATGCACTCTGTGTTTTAAATAAATGTTATGCTAAACGTTTTCCAAACAAAAATGTTGGTTGCTTGTGTATCTGCTACTTCAAATAGTAAGTTTTCATTGTTTTCCTTTTTATGTCACAGCAATAAAATATAAAATAGCTAATTTCATAGATTTTGGCCTCATATTTGTATTATATTTTGTTTTTTTTCAAATTCAAATCTCAGTAGTTTTGCTAAAACAAAAAAAAAGTAAAAAAGTTTTTGCATCTTTCTGCATCATGACTCTATAGCTTTAAACTTGTCCCCTGCTGACCTCACTCCACCCCATAGCCAATCACTGTCCTCTTATTTTTGTACATTCCCTCTTAACATAACTTGGAAATTCAATACAGATGTTAAGAGGACAGTTATTTGCCTTGGGGGAGGAAGGAAGTCATTGGCTCAGCTCAGACTGATCTGCCATTGGCTGAAGCTGTATTAAAAATATATCTAATAAAGAAGTTGCTTCATGAAAAGAGGGTGGTGTGGCTAAAGATTTATGCTACAGAAAGCTACATCTATTTGTTTTTTTAGCAAAACTAAAAGATTTGAACCAGCCTGACTAGGAGGTCCAGTATGTTCCTTTAAAGCATTAGGTATACTAACATTCATTCCTAACACTATAGTGTCCTGAGACCTATGAAGGTGCCAGCTCCAAAAAAATAAGGGTTTAAAAGGTGAGCATTACTTACCTTTCAGCCCTCGCCACACTGCTCTATCCGGTGCTACTCTAACTCTTGGGAAAGGATCATCAATGTTGATAATCCCAGTCAATCCAATGCTTCCCTATGGTGAAGCACTGGATGGCTTGTGCGCATGCACAGCAAAACATTTCTTGTCACCAATCAAATGCTGTTGGTTATAGCACATTAAGCACCTCTAGTGGCTATCTTACATTGCAGGTGCCAAAAGACAGGGACACTGTAGCCAGACCACTTAATTAAGATAAAGTGGTGTGGGTGCCTTTAATGTCCCTTTAAATCTCACATCTGCATTATACATTGTGTGGACTATTTTCTATAATGCTCAATAGATAATCTGTCTGCAAGAGTTTTATGGGAAAACGTAATATAGAAACCATTGAGTACATAAGGGTGTGTTACACAATACAATTATACTTTATTGACGTAGTTAATTATTTAAAATGTTATAGCACTTTAGGGGTCATTATATACTTACATAAGAAAGTCCAGAAAAGTAAAATTAAAACACATGATCAAATTATGTCTGATTTTAACTAAATGCTGAATTTTGCATTGAAAAAAAGTGCTCCTTTATTACATTTCTAGACTTATTTTGTAAAATTTGTTAATAAATATAACAAATTAACACACTAATTTAAATATGTTTAGTATCAGACACTACCCTTCATGTTGTATTTGATTGATACTAATTTAGTTTAATAATACATTTTTGGCTAACCACTCAGCATTTATCAAATAGACTGTTTATATATAAAACATTTTACTGGGTATATATAAAGAAATCTGTTTATCTTTATAGTTGTTCGTTTTATTCGTGGACTTAAACTGAATATTACTGTGAAACTCCAACTGGGAACTCTAACATTTCAATTGCAGGTTTTAGCTCTTTTATTTTTTATTTTTCATTGATTTCAAAATATTTATATAATTTAGTTAAAACTCAATTTACAAAAACTTGTATAGCTGCCAGTTGATTTTGAGCTTAATTTTTTCGACTCAGTCTAGCAGTTTGGATTGATGTATATTGTTTATTAAATTATTTGTGAAATTACAGAGTAGCACCCGTTTTTAGATTGAAAATCAAAGTTAATTGTTAATTTTTTTTTGACTACTGCTTTGTAGTGGAGAGTAAACATCCACAATGACTTCAGGGAGCACCTGTATTTCAAACATTATGGCCTCAATTTAATTGTTGAATAAGCTTTCCAAATGGTTCAATTATTTTGGATAAACGTTTAAAATTATTTTTTTCAACATGTTAAAATATCAAGCGATATATCATCCATTAAAACATATATCAATATTTAATAAAATATAGCAATATTGCAAAATTAAAATTTTGTTCATAATACTAAATCATTTTAAAAGTTTATCCAAAAATTTTAAATAATTTGGAAACTGTATCCAACAATATTAAATTGAGGCCTATGTATCTAATTTAACCTTCTGTGCCTAGCTCACCTTCTTGTGAATAGTGAATTAGATTAAAGGGACACTCCAGGCACCCAGACCACTTCTGCCGATTGTAGTGGTCAGGGTGCCAGCTCCCACCACCCTTAACCCTGCAAGTGTAATTATTGCAGCTTTTATAAACTACAATAATTTCCTTGCAGGGTTAAGTCCTCCTGTAGTGGCTGTCTATCAACAGCCACTAGAGGGACTTCCATGTTCTTAGAACACGAGATGTGTTTTAAACGACTCTGGAGGTCCTCACAGCGTCGCCAAAATCCCCATAGGAAAGCACTGAATAAAATGGGGAAGTCTAATGCGCGTGCGTGGCCATTGCCGCGCGTGCGTGGCCATTGCTGAGCATGCGCATTAGGTCTCCCCCGCCGGCTGATGTCAGCGGGGGAGGAGAGTAGGCTGGTGCCTGACCCAGCACTGAGGGATATCGGCGCTGGACTCCTGTAAGTCACTGAAGGGGTTTTAACCCCTTCAGCAACTTGGGAGGGGGGGGTGGGTGGGACGGAGAGGGACACTGAAGGGTCCTGCAGTGCCAGGAAAACAAATATGTTTTCCTAGCACTGTAGAGTCTCTCTAAGCAACCTATAGGTAAGATTCTTAAGAAAACAAAAACCTTCCCAAACCACATTTTCCAATAAGCCTCTTCATTGATCACACAGGAGAAATTTTTCAGTGTTCTAGGGCTTTGCTAATTTGCCAAGCCATCATATTTTTTGGTTATCCCTGACTTGGATTTTATTTCTACCTCTGGTCAGGTACTATTTGTATATATATATATAAATATATATAAATATATATATATATATATATATTTTTTTTTTTATTTTTTTATTATTTGATCTATTTATATTTCTTGTTGTATTTGTTTCATTTGGCACATTATCCATATTATTGATGCATTTGTATATGATTTATTAACATATTCAAAGCTAAATACATCTAGCAACTTTGTTGCATATGGATACTATGCTGAGTATTTAATTTACTGTTTTTATACTTTGTTGTTATTTTGTGTGTGTTTTAGGGTATAACCATTAGGGAGATTGTGAAGCAGCCTCTGAATTATTTAATTATTTGATGTTTATTAAAAGATTTATCCTTTTATATTTAATTTTTTAGTTTGTGATATTTTTTGGGGAGCGCACACACCTTTTGTTTATTGTGAGTTAATTGCTCAATTCAGTCGCTTGCTGGTGTTTTGATGCTGCCCCCTTTTTAATTTCAATTGTAATTATATTGATTTATAATATAGTTGTACTGTTTTTTATATATTTGAATTTTTGCAAGCCATCATATATGTCATGTGCAAGATAAAATGAAGGATTTTAAGCCAATGTTAAGCAGCAATAGCCTTATCTCCAGTATCAGTTATATGCTTTGTTCTTCGAATGGCAATAATTCTCACTAGCCATTCCCTAGGTTTCCTTTAAACTCTTACCTTCTTTCTGGCTGCCTGCAGCGCTCTGTTGTTGTAGCAGACTCTGACTGTACAGTGTTGGCAGTGCTGCAGCTGCATACTGCTGTATTCCTGAGTAGGCCTGCGTGAGAGCATCCATTGTGCCAGCAGTCCCGTTCGTCAAGCCGGTCGCACCAAGTCCTCCATTCAGAGCAGCCATACCTGAGAGCATTTGAGCAACTTTACAAAAAACCCAACAATAGAGAAAAAAAATAGCACTTGTTTATTAGTGCTTTTTAAAAGTAGTGATTGTTACACCAAAATGACTGCATTGCATGCAAATGATGACTCCAACGGGTAATAACTGAAACAACGTCACAATTGATTGTCACTTGGGAACAATGGTGTGTGTTACATTGTAAATTCATGCACAATTTTGTGAACAGGCAATACATGTGACTACAAAATACATCTATATATATATATTTAAGCTTATAATCAGTTCTGTTTTCACAGAGAATATAATATAACAAACAATTTGCATATAATATACTATGAATACTGCTCAGAGAGAAGCAAATATAAAATGAACAGTATTAGATGAACAAAGATAATTATTATTCAGTTAGTAATGCCAATATTGTCTTAAACAGGGTGAGCCTATGGTGTAATAAAACATAGCAAAAAAAGTGCTTAAACGAAGAATGGTATTTACATTATTGGAAAAGTGGGCATCTGCATAAGGTCCACCAATAAAAATATACATTTATATGAATAATATATAACAATGGGCAGATCATGTTTTATAATCCCATACTGTAATGTCATCCATGCCATTTTTTCCTTTAACAAATGTGTAACGATGCACAGTTCACTTTCCCGTACGGGTCTTAATCTTGGGGGGGCCTGGGACATGCATGTTCCAGACTGCCCAACATTAGTGAGTTACACTCTTGCATGTCATCTGCTGCTATTTTAATGACAGCATCTGAAATAGCAGTTAAACATCTGGGAGTAATGACAAAATAAAGGGACTCTACTATTTTTAAATGTGTCCAGATATATAGGATGTTCTTTTGTTTATACTGTCATTACAATAGCAGCATGTGTTATTTTGAATTGTAGAACCCATCTTAGGCAGACATGTATGCCCCAGTTCTGCAGAGGAATGTGGCCCCTAGAGTAAAGAGAGAAAGAGAGGTGATCCGTGCATTCTTACTTGATAATTTTGGATAATAATTGCACGGATGACATACCCATCCATGCAGTATGTGATTGTAAAACATGACCTACCCATTGAAATAATAAGCAGATAATTGCACGCGTGTGTGTATCATTAGACAGCAATATAACTAGGAATCAATAAAACAGCATTAGTTCTTCTAATAAATAATACATTTCAGGTTTTGCAAATATATTAAAGTAATGCATGTCCATGTTATGTTGGAAAGGTGAACATAGCATGGAAAGAATCTCTAGATGAGTTTGCAGAAGTTCCTTCTATACACATATATATTCATGGAGTAAAGAAATTGGCATTCAAATTGTTGGTAATGCTCTCTTTCTGTAATCACCCCATGTGGAATAAGGTACAAATGAGTGCTATTTATTATCAGGACAGAAGAGGTGATGGAACACAGAAAGGCCAGGCATTACATTAATAACTCAAAATGGCAGGTCTATCCATGACTGAAAACCTTCCCCCTCAAGGCAGACCATGCATAGAGCTCTGCTGTTGCACTCTCTGCATGGTCCTAGTGCCCAGTCCCTTCCTTCATCTTGAAATCTCCAGATTTCAAAATGCAAGACAGGTTCCCAGGACCCCATTTTGCAGGGACAGTACCTCAAAATATAGTATGAAATCACACTAGACACCTTACTGTGAGATGGATGTTCACAATTTTGTAAACTGACACCAGTTTATTTACATGCAACATTTTAGTGACTGTATTTAGAGATATAAAGTCTTTGGGAATACAGATAGATTGAAAAAACAAAGTATATTAAGATCAAGTGCGAGGAAGAAAATGTTCTAAATATATATAAAGGTAACTGGCACGGGAGGAGCATAATTTTTAAGGAAAGAAAAACTGAAAAAAAAAAAACACTGTAATATAATTGTATGACATAATTTTCACTTAAAACTGCTTTTGCATTTAATGTGTGCTTTCTAACCTTTAACTTTTTATTTAATGTTTAATTTCCCTTTTACTATATATTTTATAAATAACCTAAGTCTTTAAAAATTTAAGAATGCTATAATATCACAATGGGGTTTAACATGGTTCTTTGTTCAGATTGCCCTTTTATTATGTGTAATTGCTTTATATTTGACTGTAGCTGTTTAATTATCCAATTTATCACCCACCGAAAAACAGGTTTTGACATTGATTTTCTTTCTTTGTACAATGTACACCAGATGTGTCACTATTAAAAGGGCTATGCGTGGTACACAGACAGAGGAAATCGATAGTGGCCAGATAAAAAAAAATCTATGTATTATTGTAATAATGACATGAATGTACCTAACAGGGTAAAGCAAAGTGAATGACGGGTTTATGAAATCAAATGAGTGCTATTAATTTATGTAATTGTGAACCATTGCATATCTGTGCCTTCTTGTATTAAAAGCTCCGTTTCTATCCTGCATTTTCAGTCCATAATACTTCATTATCAGTATTAAGAACACAGTGCACTTATGAGAGGCAGTTTGTGAATACAGATGCACACTGAAATGTATGTGAATATTGGGCATGAAATAAATGAAAGGAATGTGTGGCTCTCTGCACATTGGTGGGATGGACCTGCCTGCTCCTTATATAACATATCTACCTATACTGTCCTGACAGCCACAATGTTACAATGCACTCTAATATTAACACCTTAAGGATACATGACGGAAAATATCTGTCACGTTGGCCTTTAACTTCAAAAGCTGTCCTTAAGAGATTAATTTTGATCATTGTATATTATGATAAATGATACTATGATAGAAGTGGGGTGAATTGCCTTTAATGCTTTGCATTCGTGGGTCATGTCAATGCTTTTTTAGCAGTGTTCCCTCTAAGTATTTTTGTAAGCTGCCCAACAGAGAAATAGTTAGACATAGAAATACACAACTTTTTTTTTACTGAGTAGTGCTCAGTCATTTTCAAACTACAAGGTGTGGTTATCTAAATTTCCCCTAAACTTTTTAAATTATGGACCTCTAACAATAAAATTCTTAGAAGGAACGTTGCTTTTGAGTTATGATATAACCACACAAATCAAATGGAAAATGCCATCCACCACAGCACTAAATACTCACTGTTTACGGTACCTGCAAGTGCATTAATATTATTCAATCCCACGGTGGCGCCCGCTAATCCCTGTAGAGTGCCCAGAGAGGTCAAGGAATTCATAGCTGCTCCAGCGGAGGTGTTAGCTGTTGATCCGGCCACTAGAAAAGACATTGAGCAAGAAAGGTTCAATTCCTTGAGGAACTGAAACTGGATAGGCAGACAGACTCTGTCAATTACATACTTACAGCATATCACATAGTAAACAAATTAGGCTTCTCTAGAGTTTTTGAACATTGTTGGATACATTGTGATATAAAACACATGAGTGGATAGAAAATAAATGGGAATTTGAAAATAATTATGGAATATGCTTTTAGGTGAAATGGACATGTGAGTTATACAGAGCAAGAAACATATTCTCCCAAAAATTACCACAATACACAGAAGAGAGATGCCTTCTAAACCCACCTGTTAAAGGGAGACTCTCAGTACCAGGACAACTGCAGCTTGGTGTAATGTCCCTGCTGTCTAATATCTTTAAACACTGCCTTTTTGTGTCTTTTTATTTGTCCCTAAGGCACCAGAAGACGCTGTCACTCAGACAAGCACCAAAGGCGCTTCTTTTTATGGTAAACTTTACAAGAGCAGCGTTTGACATCTCCATACTCATACTCAATTGCTCCCTATATAGATATATCTCTGAGGAGATGCTGATTTTTGGAGGGCAGAAATTGCTGTGCACTTTCAGTAATTGGATTGGCTGAGATCATCAGCAATGATGATCTCAGCCACAGGAGGAGAAGTGACTCCAGAAAAACCAGCACAGCATGGGATTAAAAGTAAGTAAAAATACTTTATTTAATGGATACAGGTGGACCCTTATAGCTAAACAGGTTAGAAGTAGCTCTCATGTTAGAATTCATGTTTGTATTTCCAACGTTAGAGTGCTCGGTAACTGTGTGACTACCTGGGTTTCTTTGCAGAGTGTCCATGGGAATAAACAAAAAAAAAAAATCGAACAAACTAAACCAGGACTATGAAACACTGCAGCTACACACGACAGAACAAACTTAATATCATAATATCATAATAAAGCACTGCCCGCTGCTGACAATAAAAAGCCAGCAGCATATTTACAGAGAGTATGAATCGAGACCCAGGCACTTATTTCATTCTTTGCATTCTCATCACTCCGTTGACGCGTAAGCATCATAAAAGGATCACTCTAATAATCTTACTCTGTCCAACAGGGAAGCAAGAAAAAGGCTTTCTCCTGCATTCAAGATGGGGATTTCATAAATAAAACATATTTTTATATGTACCCCATACATATTACATTAACCCCTTAATGATCCGGAATTAGGCAATTCCCTTTAGATCATAAGAGCCCAGCTTTCCATCTCTCCCTAAAGAGTTAGCGTTTCATGAAATTTAACCTCTAAGTACTAGCAGGGGGAGCAAATACATTGGTTAAACCTTTTGCACTCAGTAGGTTAAGTAATTGTGCTGCTCCATATTTTTTAAATCCCAGTTTAACAATGGTTCTCAGCCTTTGGCTCAGTGTCCAAAAACACGCCGACTTCTGTAGTTCCCAAGTAGTTGGGAAAGGCACATTAGAAAATTACACATCAGGCCCATGCCAACTGATCACAGTAAATTATTTAGTGTACTGCTTTGGATTTAGGCCCCTTTACATTTAGAGGGTAGACTAATCAAAGTGTTTTTCTAAATTTCAGCATGTATTATATTGCAAATAAAAAACAGGTCACTGATCAAACCATGGGAGACATTATGCATCTCTGCAATGGCTAATTGATGTAGAACCGCAGAAAATTGATAAAAAAAAAAGTCCCACAAATCCACCAGAATAACTATCTAGTACATACACACATACTAGTAAAAGGGATTTATGTTTAGATGAATATATTGCATCAAGGAAATTGTTAAAATCTAAATAGGTAAGAGCAATCCATGTTATCATTAATTGGTTATGTATTTCTCTCTTATATATGGCTCTTATATATTATGTAAGTGTCAGCCATTATTTTAAATACACTGATGATGAGTGTACATATTCAAGAGGCAGTAGATTTCCCAGCTTTACCACTGTCTTCATCTATAGTTTGGTCCTTATGCAGTGTAGTCTATGAGCATGAAGCAGACTTGAAAGTTTTCAATGTTAATTAACCCAGGGCTTAAAATTGAAAATCTTCTGCTACTAGCCAGGACTTAAAAGTTACTTGCCACTGCAAGCCTGGCGGATGTGTGACACACTCACCAGGAGTAAATTTTTACTAGACAGGGCTAAATTTTCACTTGCCAATGGCTAGTGAAGGTTGGAAATTTTGAGCCCGATAAACCTGTACAGTGCCAAATGTTTCTATGGAGCATATTTACCAAAATATGTACACATGTGTATACTAGGGGAGAATGCCTCTATGCACACCTGGCTGGCCAGCCCCCAACTACTGTAAATCTGAAGTGTTATATCCATTAATGCCATGTATTTGACAGTTAGTTTAGTGCTTTCTTTCCTTTAAATGAAACATTGTACACAGAGAAAAGTTTAAGTTGGCATTAAACCATATCACCGCCATCCATATATGCTATAATGTTCTTAATAAAGTCAAAAGGCTTGTATCTTGGGTTGCACTATACACACTCTACCTTTAACAGTATTCCAATACAATTTGCATACTAGCTAGGGGTGTCACAGACAATACTCCTCTGTTAGTGTAGGTAAATATGTAGTTATAAACCATCAAATGCGGTTTTAAAAAGAAAACCCATTTTCAAAAACAGAACAAAAGTAATAAGAAGAATTGGCAGCACAGAGTCATAGACTTAACTGCACAGATAACAGACACGCGGGCATGTTTGAGATGGCACAGATGCAGGCTTGTCTTGTATTAAATACCCTACATATGTCAGCATATTTTGAAAAGCTCCTGGGCTCTGCAGTTGTGAACGTTAATGACAACACAACAGTGGCTTCACTCTGCACGACTTTATTTGATACTTAGTGTTTTTTTTATCCCACTGACATATGCCCATTGGATAAATACAAAACTTATAAATTGCATTTCCTTCTGCAGCTCCCACGACACCAGAGAAAGCGTAAATAACCATATTGAAATTTGCCTACTACAAATTTCTGATCCTCATAGCATTCAGTCTCTCAATAAAACCACAGTTGGCCTTGATTGTACTTCCTATAATGTGCGGCCGTTGAGGCCCTCTGAATCTATTCATGGCAGTTTAACTAATGTCTCTGTTAATGTTGCTGGTGCAATAAAGATAAAAAATAGTCACAAAGTATTTTTTTCTCTCATGTATTATTGTAAATTGGCGGAACTTTATAATACAACTGCTAAATCAATGTTATTTATCAGTTATGCGGCAGTTATGGCCTTTGACTATTTTTATATAAGATTGTAATAAATGTAAAAAAGAAAAATGACCACAAAAAATCAATGACAGGAAAATAGAAATAGCATTGCTGGCAGCAGTTGCTGAACAGATAGAAATAACAACACAGATTTTGTCTCATTTACTCGTTTAGTTACGGCTGGGATGTTTGATTGTGGTCCCTAGGACAATGTGACTTAAAATTGTTTATTATGATTCCCATAAATATTTAGGACGCCACGTGATTTAGTATATGATTTAAGGCAGTGATTTTAAATGACCAACTCACAAACAAGGGAATCTTAGAGACACTAGGTGGCAAATTTGGCAAGGTACAACTCATGTCTGTAGCTTTTCTCCTGAAGCACTGTTTCATTAGTTCAAAGATAGGCAACCTTTGGCACTCCAGATGTTATGGACTACATAACCCCTGATGCTTTGCCATCATTATGGTTGTAAAAAAAATGATGGGTTATGTAGTTCAACATCTGGAGTGCCGAAGTTGTTGTGCACTGAATCAGGAGAATGGTGGCATGAGGCTGCGTCGTCAGTTGCCCCTCTGCCACCTGGCGTTCATGGTTAGGGTCTGCCTATTGGTAATTGCTGGTTTACTATCAAGCTACAATATAACAGAGATAACCATAATAGCCACAGTCATTTGCGTGAAGATACACCTGTAAACCTAGTAGCTGTATAGAGCTGTAAAAGGTGTTTACCTACCATGCCGTAAACGGATGCTAAATCGTTAGATTTAAATTACAGCCCTTTGGAACATATAGAACTTATTAAAACCCCAATTTGTACAAAAAAAAAAAAAGTAAAAAAAAAAAAGATGTGTTTGAACTGGCAGGCAAAAATGAACAAGGGCTGAGGGAGAAGGGAGGGGGAGGGTTGGAGAGAACACAGATACCAGAAGAAGAAGGGAAAAAAAAGCCAAGATGAAATTGAAAAGAAAGAGCTGGCAAAGGTATCATTAGAACAAAATAGGTTAATGGGAATGAGTGCTGTTAAAAGCATTGCCCTAGGGCTTCTCTTTCAGATACCAAGAGGAAAATATTATCTTATAACTCATGTGAAAAAAAAAGAAAGAACAAAGTGAAATGGAAATAAAGTATGGGAATGTTCTAGTATTCTGCTCTAGTTCTCTTTTAACCATTACTGCACTCATTTTCAACCTTTAGTGAGGGTATAAATGATCATTTCCAGTAAATGCTTGCAACAATGTTTAAAGGGATTCTTGTGTTAACACTTTGCTTTAATTTCATTTAATATGCTTAAACTTAGTCTTGCATAGAGCTCCGAATTGATAAATCAGTTGTCAGTTTTGCATTTTTCTGCAATAGACTTTATGTGTAGGCTGCTCACTAAACAGCAAGATGAAATAATTTTACAACACACAATGGAAGCTTTTTACATGGCTTAATTTTGCATGTTGGTTGTCGAGTGACCACAATTACCTAGTAAAAGTCTTTACTGGCTTTGAAAGGTATTTTCACTTACATTTAAAAGGATGGTTTACAGAGAATCTGACTCAATTTATAATATTGCCAAAATATTAATGACAAATATTGGCATAAAAAAAAAAATCTAAATCTTTTATATTTTATTTATTCCTTTAGACCTCTTCTCTACCAGGATGATATGCTAAAAGTCAGCGTTTACATTGCCAAACCTGCAGGGACAGCCTAGAGACATCAGAACCACTATTTTTAGTGGTTTTGGTGACTATAGTGTACCTTTAAGCTACCAATTTTAATGTGTGCACTACAACTCTTCACGGTAAGACAAGGGGAACGTTAATTATTTACCCACTTACTTCCCAAACCATGTATATATAGACTACTTTTATTTTTTGAATAGCAAAACATTTAAAAATAAAATGTAACCCATATAGCTCCACCCACCTTCCATTTTGTGTTAGAAAGGCAATGTATCTGCCATTCTGATCCTATACAATTCTACAGAGGGACTGCATATTAAAACCACATGGCTTCTCCCATCAGAGTGCACACTTTGTAAGACTAAGTACTACATACAAGCAAACATCATATAATCTCTAAAACACATTATCTCCTTTAACCCCTTAAGGACCAAACTTCTGGAATAAAAGGGAATCATGACATGTCACACATGTCATGTGTCCTTAAGGGGTTAAAAAGGATACATGAACAAGTAAAAAAAAAAGAATATATTGCTTAGGCATCCTTGAACAGAAATCTGAACGTCACACTGTTTTATCCAACATCAATGCGCTCGCAATGTAACCAGTGATTCATATACATGTTACGCTATATATTTTAAATACAAGAACATAGTACTAAATGACAAAAATACCTTATTGTAGACAATGACACTTCTTATCGATTAACATGACATCTAAGGGTAACATATTTGTGATAATGTAGAAATACTGCAGGAAAAAAAACTTCTTTCAGCCTCAAGCAGTACTCTTTACATTAATTTCTTGATGCCATCAAATTTATAATTTCTAACTCTGAAACCCACTTTAAAGATTGTTTCATCAACAAAACAATCAGACAAGCTCAAAAACACCAGTTAATTGATACTGATGAGAATCTTGTATTTTATTGATCCCAGTGTATTAAACAATGAGTTACACACTCAATGAATTGTTGCCATCACCAAACATGTCTCCTAGCTGATACTTTGATGAGTAGGAAACACAGGGGTGGAAGAAACATAGAAATGTGATTATCATATACAGGAAAACAAGATCAATACTTTTCTCCTAAAACTAATAAAGCCAAATTTCTAATGATTTTCTAATGTGCTGGATTGTGTAACTCGTTCCCACTATTTTTTTACAACCATACTTTTTTAAAGATCAGTATAGAATATTTATAATTATTAGACTTCACAGGTAAATCCCACGCAAATCAATTAATTCAGATGTGGATTACGATGAGTTTTAGTCAGATGAACCAACTAAAATAAGCTTTTGTACAAGTCTAAAAAATTTTTCTAAGAGTCATATCTGCATGGTACATTTACTATAATTTTTATAAAATCAGGGGCTAGCAGTAAAAAGAAAATGGATGCTGAACGTTTAAGATTACTTCAGGTACTATCTAAATTGGAAGAGGAAAATAAACTTAAACCAAATAGATTGCATGGTAGTCAAATAACTAAAGTAAGAAAGGAACTCGATGTATTGGCATTAGCAGAAACAGAAAAATATATGAGAGCATTAAAATTGAAATTTTATATTCACGGCAATAAAGCAGGAAAAATGTTAGCTAATATGCTAAAAACTAATTATCTTCAAACAAAAATCCCCTATATGATCTCGATGAATAATTGTAAATTATTTAACCCAAAAGATATTGTAGCTGAATTAGCAATGTATTATAGGAAACTTTATAATTTAACGGAAGACTCAGATATATTACAGCCTTCTAGCTCTGAAATAGAGAAATTTTTGGAGGAAATAGATCTTCCTAAAATTTCAGTGAGTCAACAATAGATGTTGGTGGAGCCATTTACAGAAGACAAAATAAGAAAAGCTATATTGGCTCTTCCCAAACATAAAGCACCAGGGCCAGATGGTTTTTCAAACTATTATTATATCAAAATGGAACTGATCTTGACACCATTTCTTACGAAGCTTTTTAATAGCTTTAAAACACCAAGTGCGATAACGCCGGAAATGTTCGGGGCATTTATTGTAACCCTTCCTAAGCCTGGTAAATCACCAACAGAATGCGCCAACCTCAGGCCCATTTCACTCCTAAATGTAGATATAAAAATAAATGCTAAAGTATTGGCATCTCAAATAAAACCGATCCTATTGGGGCTTATTTCAGAGGAGCAAGCTGGTTTTGTTTCAGGTAGACAAGTAGAGGATAATACAAGACACTATATTAATCTTAGAGAATGGGCAAACACTAATAATCACCAAGGGATTTTGCTTGCTTTGGACGCTGAAAAGGCGTTTGATCGTTTGAATTGGGGTTATATGGAGCATGTCCTCCAGAAATAAAATTTCCCACAATCCTTTGTGAACAATATTATGGCATTATACTCAAAACCATCAGCGAAGGTTATGAATACTGGTTTTATATCCTCTAAATTTGAGATCTCAAATGGAACACGCCAGAGGTGTCCACTTTCCCCATTAATTTTTATAATAACCTTAGAGCCCTTGATTAGACACATAAAACAACATGCTGGTATATGTGGGTTAAAAACCCTGATTGGGGAACAAAAATTAGCTCTTTTTGCTGATGATGCACTTTTATTTGTATCAAAACCTAAAGAATCATTGCCGTATTTAGTAAAACTGTTGGAAAGATATAGCATGATCTCCTATTATAAAAATAATGTTAAAAAAAACCCAGGCGTTACCGTTGAGTGTACCTAAAGCGGAGATAAATCAATTAGCAGGTACTTACTCATTCAATTGGGGCAAAGATTTTCTAACATACCTGGGGATAAAACTTACCAAAACAAGCTCTCTCTTAATTAAGCACAATCATATTCCTGTATTACATAAATTAAAAGATCAGCTAAAAAACTGGGGGGCTTTGGGGACATCTGAGTTAGGGCGTGTACATACAATTAAAATTATGGCCTTACCCCATATATTGCATCTTTTTTTAACTATTCCTATGGCTGTGCCAAAAAATTTATTAAAAAAATTTCGACATATGGGAAAAAAAACGCCAAGGGTGGCAGCTAGGCTTACAGAGCTTCCATATCTACAAGGCAGATTAGGCATTCCTAATATTATTAAATATTATTAGGCATCTATGTTGTCCTATGCTTTGGCAGTACTTTTCCGTTTAAATTCACCAGTATGGTTAAAACTAGAACAAGCTTGCACTAAACCCTATTTAATAGAAAAGCTATTATAGAAGACCTTAATGAATGGGTTAATAGGCAAAAACATGCTTTCTTCGACAAAATTAATGCTCTATCATTGGTCAAAATGGACTCCTAAATTGCTAAAAGGTGTAAAGCTATTAGTCTTAGCACAATTATATGTAATAAAGTACTTTATACAAGATTTAAATTTGAATACTTGGGAAACTAATGGCATTAGTAAAGTGCATATGTTATATAATGAGGTAGAGATCAAATCGCATCCTAGTTTGCAGGCAGAGTTTGCCCTTCCGAATAAAGAGGTATTTTCGTATTTAAGGATCAAGAATTTTTTGTTAGAAAATAAGCTGTCAAAATTAGATATGGCCTTAGTGACTTGGTTGGGTAAATTCTGTTGGAACCCTAATATGGAGAGTAAACCTCTTTCAATATGCTATAAAAGCTTTTTATATGTAAATGGGGAAGAAAAGTTGCCTTATATGACATTATGAGAACGAGACCTATTAAAAACCTTTGATCTATTCCATTGGTATCAAACTATAAAAATCACTAAACAAATATCTCACAGCCTTACATATTGGGTAGCTTGTAGCAAAATATTAATGCGTTGGTATTTAGTTCCTGCAAAATTGTCTCGAATGTATGAAGCTACCTCTGACAGGTGCTGGAGGTGTCAAAGGGAGAAGGGAACTTTATTACATATTTTCTGGGAATGCTCTCGTCTTGCACAGTTTTGGAACGATATTAAATTATTAATTTAAATTTTAATGGATACAGTTATACCAAATTTCCCTGAGTTCTATCTTTTACATATATACCAAGATTGGTGTCGAATAAAAAATAATGTAGTTATTATTCATATATTAATCGCTGCAAAAATAAGCATTGCTCAAAATTGGAAAAAAACAATCCCACCAAATATCTTGGAAGTGCAGGAAAGAGTAGACAAGACGTATCAATATGAGAGAATAGTAAATAAAATAGAAGGAAGAGAAGGTGGCCATGAAAAAGCATGGCAAGATTGGTTAGCATATAGGTGTAAGGTATAAATAGAGGTTATAGCAAAAGGAGGAATAGACTAAAACAGATGTGAGGTTAAAGTGTGTACATTATTGCATATTAATGAATAATTGATAGGGTATGACTACAAAGTTGAAAGATTTAAGTACAAAATTGTTAAAACTGTTAAAACAGGACGAATATGCTGGGCATTCTGCTTGTGAGTAAGAACTAGTTATCAATGTCAATTATTTTTACTTTGCACACTTGTATGAGTTAAATATAAGGATTACAAATGAAATTAAGGCAATAGCAAAGAAAAGCAAAATTTAATTTATTTTATTTATGTATTTTATTTTATTTTATTTTATTTCATGTTATTGTGTTTTATTATTGTTTATAATTTATGTTGTTTTTTCTGTGCATGTAAGAAATGAAAATAAAAAAATTAACATTGAAATTTTTTTTTTTTTTTAATATTTCAAACAAAACTTGTACTTATACAAATAACCAAATATATCAGTTTTGTTCACAGCTGGTGGTCCTGTGTTTGGCACATTTTACTGGTTTTTTTTTAACATCTCTTTACTTGGTTTTCCTTCTTCAACATGTGAACTTGAAAGGTATTCATCTTATCTCATATATATCGATAGGCAGCAAATGCTTATTCTTAGATTTGTTCTGAATTGTAGTTAATGAGCAATTTCTCACTCACGTATGATTGTCAGATTTAAAAGTCTAAGGGATTTATTTGCTAAAAACCTAATTGTAGTGAATTGAAAACAAAGTTGTGAAATTCACCAAGGTTCTGTCACCTTCAAATATACAACCCCCCCAGTTGACATCCTCACTTGGCATGTAAGCAGAGGTGAGTTATACTTACTGAATTTCTCCCTTAAAGGTGCTGCCATCTTCTTTCTTAAGCTGTAGATACTTTACATGCCAGGAGCTAGTATCACTACTTTACTCTAATGGAGGTGCAAGGGTACCCACAGAGATTGGAGCTTTAGGATCTACCACATAGCAACTTGAGAGCATACCTGATTCCTAGAGTCATCGCTGGCAATTGAAAAAATGTGATGATGAAACCTCCATTTTTTGTCTTATGGTCAGACTTGACCATAAGACAGAATAGATGCTAATTTGTTTTATGATATTTGTTAGTTCCATTAGAATTTTAATAAAATTCAAACACAGTCAATATAAGTATTCATAAAAAGTATATATTAATGAAATACTTGTATTTTTTAAATTTTGTGACAAAGGGGGGGAAATAGTCAAGTTGTAACTCTAGATGAGCTGGAGAGTTTTTCCAAAGCAGCTATTTCTGCAATTAGTTTTTTTCAAAACACTATGATTTATATTTAGTCACTAAACCTCCTTACTCTTTTATTAGCTGGTTAGTATCAAAAAGATGCTTTTGCCAAGTGCAGTATTAATCAATGTTAATTCTACAGCTCTATACATAACTATAAAAGATGGCTTGGACACATTCTTCTTTAGAATTGCATTAATTGATCATTCCCGTGTGTGTTGGCACATCATTACAGACTAATGGAACTGCTTTAGAAATTGTCTGTTTAAATTAAGCAGTTGATATTTTCAAAGTTTTATTGTAATTTGATTCTGTTTATTATATGCATTTCATGTTAGGTATATATTTTTGTCATCATACTGCTACCATGTTGAAATGATTGTCTGTCAATTTTATGTATCCTGATTGGTAAGAAACACAATGGACAATAAAAGCAGTATTGAATGATTCTTAAAATTAGCCATTCAATTAATTAAAATGGGTTCATGTATTTTTCTATTAAATATTATCTGTAGTTATAAAACCACAGAGAACATCATTTTCCAACAGTCAGCGTTATTCTAGAAAATGTAATATTTAAGTGCATAGGATATGTATTAAACAGTTTATATTTTCCTTTTAATATCTAAATGTTAGTGGAATGTATACTAATAGTGTGTTTTTGGAAATTGCTAAGCTGTGTGTTAAACCAATGGCACGTTCTAAATATCCAGAGAGAGGAGAATTATGAAATCATGGCAGAAGAATCATTATCTTAGATAATCACAACCCGAGGGGCAATAGAAGGGCACAGTGTATTTTATCCCATGGGGTCTAATTATTTAGTAATAACCACACCTACTAATTTTAATGTATTCCTTTTTCTTTATAGTTCTTCAGTGCTTATAGGGAAAGTGGTGTATAATGAAATAGCATTTTTATATGGTAAATTTTGATGATCAGGTAGCTGCAACACAATATAACATCTTTTCCCGAAGCTCTATTTTAAAAGCAGTGTAAATTGTGGAGTCACTAGATTGATCAATCCATTTAATTAAAAAAATTCTATAGAAATATCTATTCATCCAACAATTCATCCATCCATCCATGCATCCATCCATGCATCTATTCATCCATTCATCCATCCATCCAATGATTAGTGTACCTTAATTTATATGATATGGTTTTT